>JAUMHE010000061.1:11975369-12018553 GCA_032359235.1 Enteromius mattozi
TTATTTATTTTTGTAGTATTCACTGTCACTTTTGATCAGTTTAATGTATTAACTAAAATTGTTAATTTAAAAAATGTATGAATCTAAATTTTTAAACAAGTGTGTGCATATGGGAAATATATACGTACATCACCATATTATGTTAAAAGGGAGTTCAGTTCTACCACTGACCTACTTACATGCTACGAAAGCAAACACAACACATAACAAATTATGATTTATACTCATCTAATCCCCTAGTTCACAGAAAAGGACTTGACAGGGAAGTGTAGAGATGGAAAGTTCTTGCAACCCCTTGGGGTTTGGTGGAAGGGTCAGCTTCTCAGAGCATGTGACTCCCATTCACTCAGTTCACAGACAGGAAAGGGTTCTCACACTCGCTGACCAATTAACATAAAGATATAATGATGTTCCTAAAGTGAGACGTTTGGTTGGGCTGTAAATATGTCTGTCAGGTTTATGCAGCAGCTGTGGTGGACCCCTAACCTGTCCAGACTAACCTGTCCCACTAACCTGTTCAGGTATGCTTTGTGTACTCAAAGGGAGGGACAGCAAGTAAATAAACCTGTTCACCCCTGACAGACAGGCATAGTGTAGTTAAAGGGATAGTTGACCCAAATTATGTCATCATTTACTCACTCTCAAGCTGCACTAAACATGTTTTTTCCTTCTTTTTTTTTTTACTGTTGAGCATAAAAGAAGACCTTTTGAAGAACATCAGTAACAAAACAACTGTCTTCTCAAGAAACTATTACTTTTACTTTTCCAGTTTCTGTTTTGCAATAGCAATCCAGATTATATTATGCTCTTTATGCATTGCGTTCCCTAAACAATTGGGTTGTTTTATCTTAATTGTCCAATGTATATAGCTCATTTAATACAATAAGTAGCCTAATCTAATCTTGGATAGCTAGTGAAGCGGAATAATTACACAATGCTTTAGGTTTAAAGTCAAAATTACAAATGGACTTTTCTAATATCCCTTAATGCATTGCAGGGGCTTTCAAACCGGGGCCTGGGGACCAGTAAGATAAAAAAGTTAAAAGAAAAATATATAAAAACATATAAACAATAACAATAACAATTTAAACAAATAATTAATTAATAATATATTTATCATTTTAATATTTCACTGTACTGTACTTTATATTTTTTATGAATAAATAGGTCTAGCTGTATTTAAAATTTTATGATTGTATTTTAGTGCACATATATACAGTACGATCGTTACCAAAACCAGTTCATAAGAAGAAAAAAAAAGATATTTGTGTGTGGTGTACTTTAAATTCCTGCAAATATATTTTGAAAATAGTCTACTATACGCTTACTGTAATTTATTCAGATATACTCAGTGTTAAAAAAAGGTTAAATAAATAGGATATTGTATTGTGCTTAAAGTAAGGATGTATAACTCTTTCAAAGCACATTCACTACAGTGCAAATAAAAGTTGTGTTGAGCAATGACGTGCGCCAGAGGAGGCGCGGCAGTCGCGCGACAGTGAGAGGCGCATCTGAAAGAGCTGTAGAAGAGGAGAGGATAACATCACGACTCATCACATCACATCAGAATCAGCCTGAGGAATCGGGACTGTCCAAGAAAACCTGACACAGACCAGTCTGGACTGATCTGCTTCATATTAAGACAGCAGACGGTCGGGAAAGTCTTCTTCGCCTGTGAAGAATGGATAAGCACAAAGGTGAGTGGAATTGGTTTTATGAAGTTTATCGCTCGGAGTCTGTTTGCATGGTGTCATGTCTCGTTTAAACACATAGCCCGCTGTAAACAACTTGTTTTCCGATCTTCGATATCTGGGATAACAGATCGTGGGAAACTGTGGGATCGCTCTCCAGAGGGAGGCAACAGGAGGAAATTGAGTTTCCAGGGAAAGTTGACTTTTCATTGATTTCTCCATCTCTGTGTGTTTCGCATTCTTCCTCAGTATTGGTATACGATTTCTGCATGCAAAAATAAACAAGCATTTATTAGAGACGCTCGCAAGAGACTGTCCAGTAGCAATTGTTCTACCAGAATTCTTTGGATTCCTGTGGTTTAAGCTTTTTGTATGCATAGGAATGCAGAGCCCTAATATTTTATGACTAAACTGAGATAAGAGTCCTCTCTATGCGAGGAACAGCAGCTTTGTGCAAAAGCAGTCCTAGATTAAACATGTTAATAATACTAATGATACCAACAACAATCCAACACTAATCATCATCTATAATGTAGTAGCAAATAGCTATTAGACTGACTTAAGTGTAGCGATAGACCACACTTCTTGGTGTTTGAACAATAAAAACCTCTGTACCACAACAGACAAAGTTTTTCACTTCATAATTCCACTTCCTGTGCTGTGCAAACTTGAGTTAGTTAGTAGACTTTTTGGTCAGGTTTTGGTTTAACTCAAAGCTCTTATTATTATCTTACCAGTTCTTGGTATTTGCGTGACAGCCTCCATACTATTTTTTACTCAATATGTCACTTCACTATTTCAGTCTGCGTAACCCTATCCCTAATATTAGTTTAAACTGATTCAGTGAATCCATGAATGAAAAATATCATTGAGCAAAAATTTGCTGTGCAATATCATCTGCCCCTGTAAAAACTCAAGCTTGTTCATGTTAGGTGGATTCTGATTGGCTTTCAATGTTTATATTGTCCATCAGCTGGGAAAAAAATGTTCTGAAAGCGATTTCAGCGATATTGTTCCTCTGTGTTGTTGTCTTCATACCATAGCTGTGATCTGAACTTCCATATTCTCAGAATTAAGGCCCGTTTACACCAAAAATTTATAAGGATAACTATCCACATTAACTATAACATTGTATTTATTATTTGTTGCCTGCCTCTTTAAATCCTCACTTTCTTTAAAGTCAATTGGACTCTGATTGGCTGTCAGTGTTTTTATTGTTCATCAGCTAGAGAGTGATTTTAATAATATTGTTCCTCTGTGTTGTTATTGTGCTGTGAACTTCCCTATAAACGACTATTAATGCATTCTAATTATAGTTGTTGTCTTTGGCATGAACGGCCTTAACTCTATATTCTTCTTTGTAAAATAGTAAGGAATAGAACTGAAATTTAGATTTTTATTTAATGAAAATGTCCCCTTCTGCTGTGGCTTTAAAATCTCAAACATGTGCATGTTCAGGTTCACCAGTTTTTGATAGCCCAGATTAATTTGCATTGTATGGGGAACACATCATCAACAATATCATAACAACATAAGGGTAAGTAAATTATGACAGAATGAACTACTCTTTAATTAGCAGGCATGCATGACTTAATTAAATGTGGTGAGGTTTTTTTGCACAACTGTGTTGGTACTGTAACTGCTGTCAGGAACAGGCCTGCAGTTGTTGTGGTTAGACATCTATGAGGCCTCTTGTGAATTTTGTTTTTGTGAGATAAGACGTATAGGGAGGGAAGGGAGATAGAGGGAGGAAAATAGGATAGTGGGAGGAGGGAGATGGCATTTTGAGAGGAGTATTGCATAATTTCTCCCATGATAAAACACTGAGTGGGTGACATATTTTCCAAAGTCATATGATGCTTTGTTTGTGTGTAGTATAACATAGTAGAAACAAGCTCTGTAATGCTATTTACATAATGAAAATTCATGGGATTGACTCACAGATCTGTGTAGATGACATGAACGTGCATGTTTCGAGTTTAAGGATATAGCTTTGGGTTGTGGTTTTGGATAATACAGTGCTTTGAACCTCAGAATTCACAGTTAGTATCGCAAAACTGTTGATTCTGGCATAATTGGTGTCCCTTTTACATGAAAATGCATTTGTGTGGATATTTGAGCCTGTGAGGCTGAACTAAGAGGCTTAGTTCAAACTCTTGTTTATTGCTGTGATGCAATAGTAGGGTGTGTTAAAGATAAAAGACAAACAGGTGAGAGTGTGTAGAATTTCAATAATGAGATGAAAAAGTAATCTAAATCCGATAGGTACGCAAATGTCCCCGAAAAGAGTGTTTAAACCCGTTCTCTTTTCTTATCCCTCCGGTTTCCTCCATTTCCGCCTTGATTTCGCACTTCAAAGGGAGCCCGTGGAACCAGATCTCACCCTTGAGGTCCGGCATGATACCAGCATGTTTCCGGACCCACCCACGGGCTCCGCCGCCTAGGCCTGCATTCAGAACGTGTCAGCGTTCCAGAATGTTGCCGGAGACACAGGGACGTCTCGTGCATCTTAATAAAGACAGCCTGCGTGCTGGAAGCAGCTCCAAAGTCTTCCCAGAATGAGAGATCAGCACTTTTTCAAAACGGGTCCTTGAGTTCGTGCCCTCATTACGCTCGCTTCTGAAGAGAGTCAACAGGGAAGCAGCACGCTGATTAGTAAACTGAGAGAGCACAGTGGAGCTAAAATACTGAGAAAAAGAGCCAGGACTCAGCACTTTTCCCGGGATCGGCCTGGAATAGAGTTGGGTTCCGGAAGGATAAATCTCATTTATTTTCTCCATACAGAAATTTATTTTGATAAAAGTAAACGTGTCAGGACTCGCCTACAGTGAGTTCTGAGGTTTTTAAGCAATGATATATGTTTCTGTATGTCTTGAATCAGCCAGCTCTTTGAATCCTCCTCTTTAAAGTAGTTGCTGTTACCAGGGAAATGAACAGGCAACATGCCAAAAGAATGTCCACTCCCATGAAGCTTTGAAAATTATGGAATTGAGTTTATTTGCAAAATGGATAATTAAAAAAAAAAATTATGTTATCATGTTTTTATTGTGTTTTATTGTGTTAGTTATGAGTTTTCAGTTGTTGTTTTTTTAACCTGATCAAAATAACCCAACAGCAGTTAATTTCATTGAGATTAAATGAATTTTTTACAGTAGTGTGTAATGTTATAACTTTCTATTTATCAAAGATTCCTGAGAAAAAATAGTCTTCAACATTGTTAGTAATGTAAATAAAATGTTATTTCAGCACCAAACCTTTTAAACAATCATAAAACTGGAGTAATGGCTGCTGAAAATGTATCTTTGCCATGACTGGAATAATTTGTATTATAAAATATTGAATTGAACTTAATTTGCAAATTTCATTGTACTCACCACCAAAATTTCTCATTCAAACTCCACACTAAATAATAATAATTAAAAAAATTACAACATTAAATTCCATTTATTTTAAATTGTAAAAAAATTTAGCAATATTCCTGTTTTTGCTGTATTTTTGATCCAATAAATGCAGCCTTTGTGAGCAGAAGAGCCTTCTTTCAAAAACATAAAAAATGTTACAGATCTAAAATTTTTGAACTTTTGTGTGTTTGTTGTATTTATTCGTTTTTTGCCTTGCATCAAAACTGATGTTGTGCTTCGTCTTGGAGCTGGGTGGTTTGGTTCAACGCTTAGAAGTCTTTATTGAGGAATTTGTTGAAATCCCAATGGAGAAATGAATGGGAAAAATACTTCCGGAAAAACCAAGACTGTTGAAAGCTGGTGGTCACTGTTGCACTTTTTTACACAGACTTCCAGAGAACAGACTCCCAAGTTTCCCCATAATGGTTACTGCTCTGACTAAAGTGGCCTCTCAAGTTGGTGGCGTTTAGAGTGTGATTTGCACAACAATGCTATCACAATATCTGTGTTTAAGGGTGGTTAATTCAGGCGTGGAGGTTGTGATTTTGAGATGGCTTGGTAATTCCATGCTTATCTCTTCGCAGGAGTGTCAGTTGTGATTTGTCCACAGTTAAGATTACAAACCGGCATGCTCTCGTCACGTCTGAGCCAGCAAAACAATGCAGTTGTTCTGGTTGCAATTGTGAGTCAGTGCTTCTTTCAGATCCTCTTTTGCCCAAAGTTTGAGACTCCTGATGAAATCAAAACAAACACACATTTGTTGTTGTTGTTTTGGTTAGACCCTGACATCTTGTTATGACTATTGCAGTACAAAATTTCGAAATTTAGCGAATGTACGTTCAGCCAACAAAATATATAACGGTAACTTGCATCGTTGTTCATCAGAAGTCATCACAGCGAGACTGCTGGCTCAGCTGTGTGTTTGAAGTCTTATCTGTGTATGATTTCAACGATATATGTTCATTTTCCAAGTTGGTGTCACTTTGTTTCTGTATCGCCATTCAGATATTCCTCTCTCGTGACAGTGTAATGGCAAGAAAATGGTTTGAATTTGGTCACCTCGATTTGACCCATATTAATGTCCTTTTAGTGGCCAGGAGAAGATAAAGATTAAACAGTGTGGACTGAGCCCCTTCAATCACGCTTGTCATCACTCATTTATCCTCCACTGAAACGATGAGGTCAGAGGCAGCGTTGCCGAGTGAAACAGAGGTGAGCCAATCAGTGGCTGGGCTAACATGCAGAGCCAATGGAAAATTGACCATCGAGGGGTCATGTACACCTGCTACAAATTAAAACTGCTTACTAAAATGAAATTATTGCATTAATCCAATGTTTATGTAACCTGTGCTTGATTAAGGTTAATGTTTGGGTTTATGTCTGCTTCCGTTTGTATTGTTGGCCACATTCTTCCTTAGCCCCTTGACAGGATGATAAACAAACTTACATAATGAAATGAGTTTGGAAATGTGCCCATTACACTTGAGTTGTGTAGCTTTTAGTCAGTGTTTCTGATCTTTTATTTGAACATATTTTAAAATGTAATTTATTCATGCGATGGCAAAGCTGAATTTTAGCAGCAAATACTTCAGATGTCAGTGAATGATAAACAGTTGTGCTGCTTAGTATTTTTGTGGAAAAACGTTGTTTTCAACATTATTTATATATATGTGAGTACATTTCTGATTAATTAAAGCCTAAATATTCTCTTCCAGGATAATGGCCCAAACAAATTATTGACTCATTTCGTACACAGGGGCGTACAAATGTAAAACATTTGCCAATAGCAAGTAGCAAATCATGCTTTTGCTGCACTATGATGTTAACTAAACTCTTTTGGCTATTAAAAAAATAGCACCATAATGTCTCGTTTTAATTGGAAACATTTCAACACTGGAAGGAAAACTGAATCATTTCAGGGATCTTTAAAGTGACTCATTCCAGAAGAAATTGCACTAAAAACGATAGGTTATCACTGGATTTGTTACTAAACCATTTTCCTGACAACTTTAAAACTTGGTCAACATTCATGCATGTAAATGAAGTTAATCTTTGACATTTTACAAAACATTTGGCATAAAGGCCTTTTTTACAATATCAGTGTTCCTGTGTAAATATTAACGGAACGTAAGCACACAAACGTAGATGAAAAAGTTGAGTAAGAAGCACTCTCTCTATATATATATATATGATTATTTCACTTATTTTTGTAAGAGGGTGGTGTTCTTGTGGCTCGCTGTAGACAGGGACTCGTTCACACGAATGAACTCAGGCCTAATTCAAATTAAATAACGCTGAATGCGAAACTGTCACTGGCGCTCCAGAGCAGTTATTAATTATTATCATCTGTGCAGCAAATGTCAGTCAAAGAGAAGATACTGTATCTCTGTAAGTCTGAAGGGAGTCGCTAACGAATTCATGCCTTTGTTGAAGAGGAACATTGTAAACAAATAAACCATAGTCAAGGGATATATTTCTAAGTCCAACTACAGTCACAGCCAAAAGCCATAAGCAGCACAGCAGAAATATGTGTGAGAAAGCAGCAGACTAGAGGAGTTTTTGTGAGCTTAAATCAGTGTCTTTTGTGTCTGTAGACAGTTAGAAAAGAGAAATGGGAGTGACTTGGTGTAGTTTTTTGTTAAATTAATTAAAATGCAACAACAGATTGTTAAAGTCAACAAGAAGTACTTTTTTTCTTTCTTTCTTTTTTTTCATTTTTTTAGTTTCTGCTCTTATTGCACATGTTTTATTCATGCACATTTTTACCAAGACCTTTTGTCTTTTTGATCTTTTATCAGAGTGTACTAACTTCCTTCACCTCTGAAACAATTTCCCTTTTTGGCACACTGACAAGACATAATTTGGCTACACTGCTATTTTAATATTTTTCATATACTGTTACAGTGTCAATTTTTGTTCCCTTTTTTAGTTCCGTTTCCATTTTTAGGTTTTTTGTTTCATTTTAAAAATTGCAATATGATTGAATTAATTTATTAATGTAATTTAATGAAATGTTTTATTTAATTTATTAATTAAATAATCATTTAAAAAAACAATTTAATTATTATTTTTAAGTTTTAATTAAGTTTTTTTATTTCATTTAATTTTACAGATATATTTGATCAGATTTTCAGATTTACTTCAATAAAGCAAGTGATTTTGAATAGTTTTAGAGTTTTCTGATGTGGTGTACTCAGGGTATAGGCATTAGATGACACAGCAAATGTCTATAGTGTTGACTCCATGAGATGAGATTCAATGCCCAGGGCAGTTTAGTCATGTTTAAAGGTGTTGCAGTGTTTTTCAGAAGAAATGATGATGTGGTGCATAGCTGCACCCACATGTTTTTATGTAGCTTTCACTGCTTTTTTTACTGTAAAGATTCTGTGGCTCATGTTCAGTGTGCTTCAAAAGCAGAGACTAGACAGATAAATCATCCGGTTCACTGTATGTTCTTATCCATATCCTCATAAAAATGACTATTAGCCTGACTCAATTAGTGTGGCTAAATTATGCTTTAGTATATTTAATATAATCTCATAAACCTAGAAACATGATTATCCACACTAGCAGTTTTTCCATCCAGGAGGTTGTGTTGTTCTCTTGTTTATTTTGGCTGATCGTTTAAAGATGCTTGCTCTTCTTTGTGCATTATAATACAATAGGGATGTATTTGGCCATTGGTCCCTGCAGACCTCATCCATAACTCGTTCTCGCTCCGAACTTGTGATTATAAATGGTCCAGACAAAAGAAAACATTTTGGCTCTGTTTGATAAGGAGTAATTGTAGGAAATGGAATTTGTATTTCAGTTTTTCTGAGCAATCTGATTTTCTGTTGCCAGTGCTCCTGATTGCTCAATCTAAATAAACTCAAAGGCATAAAGTGGAGCCAGTGGGCCAGACCATAATGCAGCATTCCTGGGCCGAGACATATACAGTATTAGGCCATATGTAGTAACATTTTAGCTAATAGATGGATGTTAAAGTGCATGGGTGTGATCAGCATTACGCTGGAACATGACACATTATGTTTTAATTTATGTAGTACAGAATTACATGTAATTGATGCAATTTTACTGAGTAATGGCGTTTGGGTGTGCACATATATATTTGTGTTAGTAAAGATTCTTTGTGGTTTTGTTGGGATTGAGAGGACTATTACACTGTCTCCTTGAACGTGATGAAACCAGTGAATAATTACCTCTTTATTTCTGGTGGCATTTAAAGGAGCTTGATGTTTTTTTGTAAAGGCAGTTCTGATTATGTAGCGATTTTATGTTTACTGGCAAAAAAAAATCATCAATTAGCAGAGTTCACTGTGTTGTCTGTGCTGTTAATGCTGAGTGTACAATTTTTGGAGCATCTAGGAAACAGATGTAACAGATTTAAAATAGATTTAGGTTATTACTTTAAGCTGGGTTGGAGTAATCAAATAACATTTGGGTGATCTGAAACTGGCAGCCTAGTTTGGAGAATTAGAAAAGTTAGATATAACTGGTAAGTGAAGATTTTGGCCAAGTGGATGGTCAAAATGTAATTCAGACTTTGCAAAGAGGCCGTTTTTGAACATTACCAGCACTGAACAGCAAAAAAACAGCCGTGCAGTGAGTTTTGTGAGCACAGACAAGTGTAGTTTCTCATTTAACATGCAAAAAGGAGCAATGCCTGTTGAAAAAACAGCATATGCTGGTTAGGTATGTTTTGAAGCTGGGATGCTGGTTTAAGTTGGTTTATGCTGGTCCTTTGCTGGTTTATGCTGGTTTATGCTGGTCCTTTGCTAGCACATGACCAGCATAAACCAGCTAAAGGACGAGCATGAACCAGCAAAAGGACCAGCTTAAACCAGGAAAAACCACAAAGGACCAGCTTAAACCAGCATCCCAGCTTCAAAACATAAAGTACCTTACCAGCTGCTGTTTTTTAAGCAGGGAATTTACAAAGTGTTATGGTTATAGTAGCAGAAACACAGCCTTTTTAAGGGTCAGGGAGGATGGAAAATGGTCATGCAAAAATAAATGATGACTTAACATATATAAATAGACCTGAGGGGAAAAATAAATAATGAAAAATGAATTAAACAATCCTTTAAGAATAGCAAAATTTGTCCTAAATGAACACATACTTTAAAAATACTTATTTTTAATTTTAGAGACAGTGACTTTTTCCTTAGCAAGAGCTGTGACTGCAAATATTAAAATGCACTTACTTAAAATCTCAGTCCACTGTATAGTACAGATCCATCTTTGTGTTGTGTATTGTGTATGCAGCACGCATATTGACCAACGTGACATTTAGCGTGTTCTTTCAAGAGGTATACAACATATTGGTGGTTCTGTACTGCTTTTCTGTGGTTTCAGGATGGTTAGTGTCATCTGTTCCCTTTAAACAAGAATAGAGAATGCTTTGCAACAGCAAACACCAAAAAACATGCCACCACTGTGGTGATCACCCTCCCAAACGGCGGACAGCCCGTCATTTTAGAGATTGAGGGTTTGACTCTGGAATCAAATAAATGATGTGCTATGACACGTCGCCTTGAGCTGAGCTAAGTATATGAGCCACAGCTGGAGCCGGGCTGTATTTTAAGTGTCAGACAGGAATTGCCTTTAGAAATCAAACCACTTAGGACACTAACGCAAGCCAGAGCAGCATCAGAATGCTCCTTGTCCACTCGATTTAAACTTGTGTTTATTATCCCAGCTCTGATACAGCAAACGCTCTGTGGCTTTGATTCCGGGAAGAGTGATGCTTAACCTTACAATTTACCATAAGCATGTGTCTAAAATCAGTTCGAAAGGCATTCAGAAAGAGGAAGACAAACAAGCACAGCGTCAATGTGCGCAATATCAGATGTTTTATTGAGGTCTTCCTCATTCTACCAAACACTTGCTCTCCGTATCAGCAGAAAAAAAAAGAATTTCTTTGTCTAGCTTCAATCTGAAAGGCCAGAAATAGTGTAGGGTTTACAAAACACCATCAAACACCTTTATTTGCATTCATTGTTTGTCCTGGAAGAAGGAAGTGGGTTTTTTTTACATCAAAAAATCCCCTTTCTACTGAAGTGTTAGCCAGACAGGTACCGTCAGCACTGAGATCTTTCTTTGTCTTCGTATCTCATTCAGTCAGAGTGAAATTGTTGCTAATTGTTGTGAAGCTCTGCTCTTTTAGTCGTGTGGTAGACAGTCTAACGCTTCAGTGTCAAACCCAGGTTTCATTACTCTGAGGAAGTGTGAGTGGTCTCAGTGCTTACATGGATGTGACATGCTCATTCTCACAGTTTGCAGTGTGTAGTGGGATCGGTGCAAAAATGTAACCAACGGACACTCGTACCTCGTTGGATTAGAGCAGTGGTTTTCAAACTTGTTCCTGAGGGCCCACAGCTCTGCACATTTTGTATTTCTCCCTAATTTAAACACCTGATTCAGATCATCAGCTCATTAAAATAGAGCTCCATGAACTTAAATGGGGTATATGTGCAAAATGTGCAGAGCAGTGGGTCCAGAGGAACAGGATTGAAAACCACTGGACTAGAGTCAGCTGACTTTACATTCCCATGGTCCATCCAGAGAAGGGCATCGAAGTCAATCTCTGAAAACACACGGCAGAGAAAATGTTTGGACAGAAGCTCAGCTGAGCATCATGGGAAGAGAATACATGATACTATTAAAGGGATAGTTCAGATGAAAATTTCTGTTCTGTCATAATTTACTCATACTCATGTCGTACCAAACTCCAAACATGAATGACCTTGTTTCTTCTGTGGAGCAGAAAGGATGTTTTTTTTCCATACAATGTATGTCAGTGGTGTCCCAATGTTGTTTTAAATCTCATTGTCTTTCATTCTATAGAATTTTTTTTCTTATTCTTAGTAATAAAGTTACTGATTTGTGTGTGTGACTTGGGTTTTAAAAACATGTTTTAGGTCATTCTTTGTGGGTGAGAAACCAAAGAAACTTGTGAATTCCTGTTAACATGGTGTTGGTTCTAAGTAAAGCCACAAGCTGTTTTGAAAATATTTGCTGTTTCCATCAAATATGTATGTGTTTACAGCCACGTGTTATGCAAAACTTCCTACAAATAGTAATTTCATCAAGTTTGGATCAAATTTGATATGTCATCGAAAAAAATATCAGCATATAGAGAATATATTAAGCACATACAGTATTGAGCACTAATATGTTATGTCTAGTGAGTTTGTTTATTTGTTTGTTTGTTTGTTTGACGTCTTTGTACGTGATTTCATCTTTCATACAGAAGGTCTTCTCAGGAGTTATTTATGCATGCAGAGATGGTTAGATGTTATCTGCCTCTGAGGAGGCGGCCAGGAATGTTTGATTAAATCGTGGCTTTCTAAGCTATGACTTCCTATTGTGTTAAATGCTTAACATGTCTTGAAGCATGTCTTACTCTCACAGTAATTGTAGAGATTTTATTATTACCACTGATTTAGTAGTAATTGGCAGTTATTAAAATATAATTAATAGTAATAATAGACACTTTCATCATTATAGCAACAGCAGAATAACACATGACTTGATAGAAGGTGTTGGTTTCACTATGAATGCAAAGTACCAAAATGGATTTCCTTCTGTTTTTACAACTTTTATTTAGTAGATGCTTTTCAGTTCTTGTCATGTAACAAATTAAACTGTTTTGTATTAAATATTAATATTCCCATTATATAATATTATTTATGGTCTCTTAATTAAGCTAATTAAAATGTGTATAATAATTCTAAAATATTTTGAAAATTGTTAGAGGTTTAGGTTCATATTGAAATTTTCTGCATTAGTCATCACAATGCATTGTTACTTTAAATATTTTATGACATTCTTTCTTCTCTTTCTATTGTCCAAGTAGCAGATCATCTGAGTAGAGATGCTGCTTCTGGAGAAAGACACATGTTACCTAGTGTTGCATCACTTTACTAAATTGGGCCTGTCCTTTCCTAAAGGCAGGGGAAAAACACTATGGTTCCACAGTAAGAGGAACGTAAATATACAGGCTATGAGAAAAACATCAACATGAGTTGAGTAGTTTTATAGGTCATTGCACTAGATTAGAAACTAGAGAAGTTTATATTTAACCAGCTAGGTATGAGAGGCTGTATCATAAACATTGTCACAACTGAAGAAGAGTTTAGACAGTAAAGTCTAAAGTGACACCCCTTTATTATATATTTATAAAACATTGTATAATCCATGATGTGCATGCTCAAAAATGGGAAACTAAATCTAATTTTTCATCCTCAACACATTGTAGCATTACATAAATGTCATGTTTGATCCTGTTGAAGTTTTAACTATGATGACCAAATATTTCAATTAACAGAAGAGTGACTGTTAGTAAGTTAACCAACAGCCAGCACTCACTCATTTGTAATTTATACCACAAAATGAAGACAAATAGCATATTTTTATATGACAAAATGTAATTCAATGTGGCAAAGAGGAGTTTAGTAGTTTGTTTTGCATGCACCAGTGCTTTATTATTGATGTGATGTAAACGGCATATGATAATTTAAACTTTTGATTTCATTTCCTTTTTTGAACTCTTTTCCTGTAAGGTCTGTTCTGTTATAAGGCAATGTTTTTCACAAACAAAGTATGGCCTTTATAGTGGGAAACCCAGTTTGCTACTGACCCCTGGAGGGTGCGTGGGTGGAGTGACAAAGCCATGACGTGTTCTTGACCTCAACGTGCTGCAAACTATATTCGCACACATGCAAAAGACCAAATATTATGGATGTTGTCAACAATTAGCATAACATTCTGAAAATAGCTACTTGGTTTAGTATGTGTCTCATATATTGTACCTTTCAAAACATAGCTCGCTTTTGAGATCAGAGAAGTACAGCCTGTGGCTTTTATCGACATAAGTGGTTCACATTTGTGCTATTAACCATTAGTATTTTTTACTTTGTGAACCGCTTCATTTATTGGCAAAATACAAATAGTTCTCAACTTATTAAGCTATATATATTTACTGTGACTAATTTGTAGTCAGCATGAGAGGTATTCACTCGAAGTCAAGGTTCAGTGCAGTGCTGGAGATCTAGTGCACTTGATGCTTTCATTTATTTCTCTAGCTAACCAGAGAATGTTGTGTATGTGTGCAGTGCTGGAGCAGCTGTTGGAGCAGCTGCAGAGGTTCCTGAAGATCCTGGATGGAGAAAAGCTGAGTGGAAATGCCACAGTGCAGAAGAGCCTTCTGACGGAGCTGCTGCAGTCGTACAAGTCTTCCAATGGTACATAAATAACACCATAATGTCTACACTAACCATCTGACTCTATTCCAGTGCTTCTCAAACTGTGATCTACAAACCATTGGTGGTCCATGAAAGAATCGTAATAGACTACGAGTTGAGTGGACAAAAAGGACTAATAATGAATCAATTAAGTAATTACTTAGTATAAAACCTTTCAATAGTTTCGGGTCAGTACATTTTTTTTTTTTTTTTCATGTTTCTGAAAGAAGTCTTTTGCATGCATTTATTTGATCAAAAATACAGTAAAACATTTTGAAATAACTATTCTCTATTTTAATGTATTTTAAAATGTGATTTATTCCTGTGATAACAAGCTGGCTTTTTCAGCAGCCATATGCCAATCATAAGATCTTGAATTATTCTATCACTGATTTGGTGCTCACAAACCATTTCTAATTATCATCAGTGTTGTTCTGCTTAATATTTTAGTAGAAACTGTGATCATTTTTTCAGGATTCTTTAATGAATTTCCAACTGATTTAGGGTATCCACAACTTTTTTTATTGTTAAGTCAAGTTTACCACCTGAAAAATCTAAGAATCTATGGTTAATGCACAATTATATGACAGACCTCCTTGTGTGCTGTACTCATGTTGGAGCACTCTACTGGTGTAAACAGAAAGTAGCAAAAGGTACAACAAATGTGCAGTTTTATATACAGTATATTTATTTGAGTATGCCACTTGCATAGCGCAATTGTCCTCACGAAGAGCAACAGTTGTGTGAACATTTATAGTTTCTGTGTTGATTAGAGAATCTGCTCTGTTCTGTCTTATTAAGGAGCCCCGTAATTTTGGTCCAAACATGTGCTTCTTTCTTCACACAAGCATGGCTGTAGGTTTTTCATGTTCTGGTCCTGGGCTTGTGCACTTCCTCCCCTGGCTCCAAACTGTATCATTTTCCAAGGCTGTTTTTATCCTCTAGGGACACTCACTTCCTTTTAGTAGCAGCTTATAAATAGCTTTCATTTCCATCCTCCAAATCCCAATCTGTTTTCACTGTACCATCGAACCTTTTTTTGGCTTCATCACAGGATTTTATTTCCCCCCAAAAATGCATTAAAGCTGTGTTACCTGTGGACTGTTTCTGCCATGGTAACATCTTTAGTTTATCTGAATTATTTTGAAGATCCAAAAAACGCCCTAAAATGTTTTCTGTTGCCAAGCAAGCTCTATAAAACCATCTCCTACAGGCTGGGACAAAATCAGCGCTTTTTTTTGATAGAATATGACCTCTCTATGTCTCCCACTGGCCTGTCTTTGATGTTTACAGAAGGAGGGGCCCTGGAGATGCCTTTGGACCCTAACATAAGAGAAGTGTAGCACAAAACTCTCACTGTTCTTCTTTATAACAGAAATCTATCACATGTTCAGTAAAATGAGTGAGGGATGAAAGGGTCCAGAATCTGAGGCAGCATTAAATATGAGATGAGGGGGAGGAAAAGTCAAGTCCTAGAAGTTCCAGGCAAGGTTATTTGAGTGGAGTATCTTTACTCCAAGTTCACAGTGGCTCCAAAAGTATTTGGACAGTTAGGCCACACAGGGATAACTCACCAATAACCCTATGATTTACTCACCCTCAAGCCATTCTTGGGTGTATATGGCTTTCTTCTTTCAGATGACTACAGTTGGAGTTATATTAAAAAAATGTCCCAGCAGTGAGATTCAATAGTCCAATAAAGGTCCGAAAAAGTGCATACATTCATCATAAAAAAGTGGTCCACATGGCTCTGGGGTGTTAATAAAGGTATTCTGAAGTGAACTGAGAGGGAACCCCTCTCTCGTGAATGCACTTATGACAGTTAATGAAAACTAGAAATTACGGTTTGAAAAATTTTAAATATGGCTATCCGGGGAATCATGTGGAGTGTTTTTTTATGATGGATGCATGTACTTTATTATATATGTCTTCTATTGGACTATTGAATCTTCCCCATTCACTGCCATTATAAAGCTTGGAAGAGCAAGGACCGTTTTTAATATAACTCTGATTGTATTCGTCTAAAAGAAGAAAGTCATACACCCCGGATGGCTCGAGGGTGAGTAAATCGTGGAGTCATTTTCATTTTTGGGGAAACTATCCCTCTGAATTTATTGAATAAATAGGCATTAAAAAAGTTCTTCAAATTCACACAGGTGTCCTAGTAGAGTATTCACAGTGTAGATCATCACATCAACTATAAACATGATCCACTAATGTTTTGACCAACCATAAAATGTCCAAAATACCATTTTACCTTGAATTCAAACAATATTTATGTTTTATCAATTAAAACATAAACATTTTTATGGGAAATGTTTTACTTGAAATCTGTGTGGGCTTTATTTCTGTAAAATAAATAACCCTTAGTTTGATATTTTGTAGAGATGCTTGATATACAGTATAGGTATCGCATATAAAGGTATTGGTTGATATTGGATGTTTAATTGTGCATGATCATTTCCTAAATTTATATTTAAAAACCTTTGCCATCATCTAATGTTCACTTAACATTGGTGTTAAAAAAACATATAATTAAAGAAAAATAACTGTTTTAAATGTAATCCAATAATTGACATTGATGTGGTATCTAGTGCTTTTTATGTAATATATTTTTTATTTGTTTAGAGAACATATTGTAGAATTTTAAAATCAGCCATTTTTTGCTTATTAGTCATAACATAAAAATAATTATTGGCTTAGCCATATCAGCCAGTGGCACTTAAGTCTCCTATATTTATATATATATATATATATATATATATATATAATATTTTTATAAATTGTTCTAGAAATCATAGAAATTTTTATGAAATGTCGACTGTAAAATACTTGTGCTTTTTCATGATACTGGGTTGGTAAATTATTACAAAAACGCCAGCACAAAAAACTATAATATTAGCATTTGAAAAAGTTTTCAACAAGATTAAGCTTTACACAAAATTTAAAACAAGACCCAAATTTGTAATCCAGTCTTTAATGATGGTTATTTTGCAGGAGGAGATGAAGAATACATCTACATGAACAAGGTCATCGTCACATGTCAAAACCAAGGCAAAACAGACAGAGGTAAGTCTATAATCTTCACTGTAATTTACTTACAATAACTTGGTGTGAGGATGAAAATGGCCCCTGCCACACATCACAGTGGTTTATCTTGTTGTTTGACATTGCTGCTGTGAATGTGTATCATGTTTAGTGGGTGATTGGGTTATGGCTGAAGTGTTAAGCCCCCCCCCCCCCCCCCACTTCACCATTTCCTGTCTGTTTCTCAGCAACTCGTGTCCTCCTCGCGCTCTTTCTCTGCCAGACCCCCATATGAGGCCAAGCTGCTTTGTTTAGATTTCACTGAAGAATGAGAGTAACAATAAAACCAGACTTAACATTCACATTGCAGTCGTCTGTGGCAAAAAGATACATGTATGACTAAACTGTGGGGGTGTTCTTTGATCAAATTCACAAACAGCACCATTTTAATAAACTATTTTTAAAAAGCTTGTCAAGAGAACAACCCTTTGAAGTTCATCAACTCTTTGAAGTTCATCCGTTTCATCATTTCCTGCTCATATGTGAACATTTCTCCAACCTTGTGTTATTTGCATCTGATAAATCAATAATAG
Organism: Enteromius mattozi; assembly: GCA_032359235.1. Classification (NCBI taxonomy): domain Eukaryota; kingdom Metazoa; phylum Chordata; class Actinopteri; order Cypriniformes; family Cyprinidae; genus Enteromius; species Enteromius mattozi. Next base: position 11,993,330 of record JAUMHE010000061.1, read on the forward strand.
AAATGAAGTTCAGTGAGTGACTTATTGTGACACAACATGACCACATAGACCATCAGAGAAATGGCCAGTGTTAAATTATTAGAGCACTTGTACTTTCACCAGTCAGTTATTTCTATCTTTTGCTGTAGTGTGTCAGAAGGAAATATCACTTTGTATTTCCAAACATTCATTTACAATTAATTGTAATTATCCAGTGAGATTTTTGTTTGCGCAAGGAGTCTGACAACAGCCAGTGCTCCACACCGAGATCTGATCTCATCATCATCCAATCTGACTGGAGTAACATGGAGAAACAGAACAAACTGAGACAGACTAAATCCAGAGGAAATGTGGCAACATCTCGAAGGTGCTTCAAGAAACCTACCTGCAAAGCGGCAGAACTGTTAAAGGTTTTAGGCACTTGTGTAAAAATGCTTGTGCAAACAAAATTCTCACTGAATTATTACAGTTAATGGCAAAATGATTGGACATGTTTACCGAAATTTCCTCCAAACACAGCCAAAGATAGAAATAACTGACTTCAAACCATTTTTAGCTGTTGAAAATACTAGTTTCCCAATTTTGGGAATTTTTTCCATTTTGGCCGCTGCTTTAAGTGGTGTGGATAAATCGAATTTCAGTGAAAAGCAGCACTTCATGGTGTCTTGACTCTTTGGTGACTCTTAGCCCTTGCTGTGCGGGTTTAGTATTCGCCTTGTGTTCCTACGGCAACCCAGATGTTACCGTTTGGAAAGGAAGTCGAAGGAATGTCTGATGGGAAGCCACTGAATATGGCCATCAGCTCTAAGAGACAGCCACAGGCTATGCAGTGTTACCACAACTGAGATGCCAGCTTATGCAAACAGTGGCAGATGAACAGCAGAATGAATATGTTTACTTGTTGCTTGCAAGCACAGTTGGTTAATGTTTTTTATTGCCGCACTTGATGAATGCTTTGAGAAGACTTCAGTCTATTTATTAACAGCTACTTTGGTTCTGTGTGAAAATCAATATGCTCCTCAGACTACAGGCCAGAAGCCAATGGAGAACCAGGTAGACACATCCCTGTGAAGAATCCTCCAGAGCCTCCACCTCCCAGACCAGTAAGTCTCATTTCAACTTCATTTAAATATTATTTACAGAATGACAAAAATGCAAAAAGATGACTGAAAAACAGATTCTTTTCATACTGAGTTTGTTTTGAATTGCTAGTATGACAGCAGTGTTAGGTAATGCATTACAGAGGCACTTCCTTCTGCCTCATAGGGTTCTCCTAATGAGAGGTTGCCAAGACTAAAACCACTACTTTCTTTTTTTTGGGTTTTAAAAAACATAAGCAAGCCCAGCCCAGGTGACAAAAGTAACACAATAGTAACCTACCAAGTTACTTTCCATAAAAAGTATATAGTATATATATATATATATGTACAACGTTATATATAATCTGCTATTAGGGTTTGGCAATACAGTAACTACTAAACAGTCACGCTGTATTTGCAATGATTTTCTGTGCATATCACAATTATTTTAACACACTTTTCAATGCTTTTTACTTTCATTCATTTTAATTTCATAATCCAAATATTCAGTGATTGAGGAATCTGTGGTTTAGTAATTCAAGAATCAGTGATCTGTTTACATCATCAGTAAAAAATGTTCATGGAAGTCAAAAAGTAGCATTTTTTCATGTATTAAAATATTTAAGTTTAATATATGTTGCTTAATATTTTTTATTGGTTCATGCAAAGCATAATTCAAAATATTACAATTATTATAAATATTATTGTTATTATTATTAACCCTAACCCACTGTAATTATTATTATTATTTTTAACAAGATTTTTACTTTATTGTACATAAACTTTACTTCATTTGATTCTATTCAATCGCAGTTTGGCTGAAAGAAGCCATAACAGAGTATATACATATTGTGATGAATATAATCATGAATATCTATGTATGCATTTTTATTTAGCTATATCGGCCTTTCAATCTCACTATCAACAATGCAAGACACACTGGTCCTGCTGTCATTTATTATCTGCTGTTTACTTTCATTTTAATCACATATTTGTTATGTATCTCTTTCCCACGTTCAAAAAATAGCTGTGTGTTTTTGTTTATAAGCCACAAAGAAGCCAAACAACTAGTCCTGCAGGTCGATAATGAAGCCTGCCTTGATTAGAAACAGCAATTGTCCTAAAAGATAACACTCATTTTTTAAAATGATAGAAATACAAGCAAGGAAGCAAAAAGCGCAGAGTCTCTTTGTTGAAATACTTTGTAGCTCCTGTATCTGCTGTGGGAGTGTGCAGTCGGTCAGACATACAGACAGACAGGAGGATGGAGAGCATTAGAGCTCTCCAGTGAGAAGGCTTTGAACTTCAGACCCATCTGCGGGGTGCTGGGGCTGATTAACAGCAGCTGCACAAGCGATCGGGGAGCTGTTTATAGAGGCTAGAGAACCGCAGTTAGAGCATGGACACGTGTGCGTGTGCATTTGTGTGGGAACAAGAAACGTTAAGCATGTTCACACCTATTTATTTATTGCATGTCTATCATATGCCATTGTCGGTATGCAAAGTAACAGTTGCTTTCATTTAGTGGAAATTCATTCATTGGAAATTCTGCAAGGGAAAGTCGTTTATTGTTGTAAACCTGTATGATTTTCTTTTTTTACACAAAGGGAGATATTATGAAGTATATAGAAAACATTGCACAGTGCATTTTTCTAATATCTTTTGTGCTCAACATGAAAGACAGCCACGCAGATCTGAAACGCTTTGTAATACTGTTTCTTTAAAAGGTTACTCCGCTCCAAAATTTAAATTTTGTCATTAATCACATACCCCGTGTCGTCCCAAACCCGTAAAAGCTTAGTTTTTCTTTGGAACACAATTTAGGATATTTTAGATGAAAACCAGAAGGCTTTTGACTGTCCCAATGACTGCCAAGCAAATAATGTATGCTCTTCTGTGTCAGTGGCAACACGAGGATACGAGGATATGTGTATTTACGATTTGATTTGAACAAAAATTGCTGAAACCGAAGAGCGTATGCAGTTTGCATCAGCGGATATTTTCCAAAATGGCTGTGTGATAGAGGAGACCAAATTGCTCATTGCTTAAATTAATGACAAAATGTTCATTTTGGGGTGGAGTAACCCTTTATTTGCAAATAAAATAACAGATTGATGTGCAATCCCTAAGGTGAATAATTAGCCTCTACTGAAGCTTCTTCCACACTTTCCACATTGGCGTCCATCTCCATGGCTTCCTCTGCATCACATTTCTGCTGTGCATCTGTGCTCTTAGGCAGTCTGAGTAAGCAAGTCCAAAGCGAGCCACTTTTTGGAAAACCCGTCATCTGTCTACGAGGCTTCCAGTTGTCACCGCAAATCACATATTCCAGGGTCAAATTGCGGTTGACGGTGAATGCAGAGTTCCCCCTCACCATAGCCGTGAAGAGGGCGCCCCTGCTATTGACGTAGTGCCCTGGCATGGCCGTCCATTGACCTGTAGTGACATTGTAGCAGTCCATGAGGCAGCGTAGGAAGTCATCACAGGGGCCGTTCCTCATGACATACAGGTTGTCGCTGTGAGCCACCATGCAGTGTCCGTAACTCTGAGGCTTGACCATAGTGGTGACCAACGTCCATTTGTCATTTTTAGGTGCATATTCATAAATATCTGTAGTATCCGGTGGCTTCCAGAAACACACAAATATCCTACGCCTGGCAACCGCACTGGCCGCCGCAGCCACCGAACGAGGCGCGTGCTTGCAAAATGTCCATGCACCTGTAGAAACATCACAGGCTTCTACCGAGGACATGATCCTTTTGTCAAATTCACCGCCAATGGCGTACAAATATCCGTTGTGACCCAACAGGGTAAAGTTATACCTAGACTGTTGAGGACCATCAAACACATTCCAAGTGTTGGAATCTGTGTCATAACAGAAGCTCAAGTCTACAGTTTCCTTGCTAACTCCTCGCACTCCTCCAACGATATACAATCGGTTCTCCACAACGGCCACCCCGGCCATAGATGTGCTGGCGTCTGTCGGTAGATCAGTAAGATATTTCCAAGCTCCCATATTCTCATCGAGGTAAAACACCGTCCTGTAGCAGTCCTGCAGGATCTTCATAGATGGCGAATGAGTTCCTAGAGCGATAAAAGATGTTGGTGAAAGCGACTCAACGTAGCAGATCAGCTCATCTGGAAGTGCCTCGAGAGCGTCTTGAACATCGCTGTAAGCATCACGAATGAACACTGCAGCGCTCTGAAACAACCTCCACAAGCCGTACACCACTGCCGTGTGGTACAGAAGAATGCAGTTGTCAGTATCAAGAATGTCTATCAAGTGCTGGACCAGAACGTCAATTTGGAGGAAGGCCGCACACTCGGCAGCCTCCACGATCTCGTCTGGGTCTCTTATAGCAGGGGACTCACCTCTGGAAACTGCCATGGCGATGAGGAAACCCCTGGCTTTCAAGCCTCCCTGCAGGTGGAACTCGTTCAGCTGACTGTCCTTCATCCCAGAGCGGAAGAGAGCACGGAAATACTCACAGTTCTGCCCCAGGACGGCCCTGTCTATGGTGAAAACGCTCTCTTCAACCCGTACTCTCAGAATTCCAGTGGACTCTTCGACTTGTTCTTCACTTGCGTCCCTGCTTTGACCCAAACTGAAAGGGGGCCCCATAACACCTCTCTCCTGCCCGTTGGTACCAGATTACTTTGAATGAAGCATAAAGTTAGACCTCAAGTCAGTGTTTCTGTTTGGTTTTGACTTGTAAACAGAAGTGTGCACACGCTGCAGTCTCACAGCTACTTGCTGGACTGAAAATAGCAACACACTAAAATAGCATATAGGCCACAGACTTCAAAATAGTAGTGCTAAATGATCAGCACTAATGCTACAAAAAAGTCCCAATGTAATTTTGAATTAATAGAGTTTAAATTAAGTTGATTTGATTAAACAATTGAATTAAGTAATTTTCCCCACGGTTGACTTATAATGATTTAAATAAAGACAGAAAGCCATAAATGAAGTGATGACAGTAGTTCAGAAAGCCACTTCTGTTTTTAAGACTAAAAAGATTATTTTCCTTTAGTACCCTCTCTACCTCAGAAGTGTTTTGGCCCTGGTGAGTTACATTTTTTTCTTCACTGGATTTTTGGCATGGGAACGGGGGATTTTCCATGTTCTGGGTGTTCTTTTGGTCTCTTGCCCATTTGCATTTTTTGCTTTTTGTCCCAAAGACTGGTGCTTTATCATTATTTATGTCTTACTCTTGAATGTTTCCTACATAGACTACATTTTTTTCTTTACTCTTTTTTCTTTTAAAGGAGAAGATGGTGTGATTTGTAGATCAGATTGAAAACAAGCCTTGGGTGGAGTTCAGTCTCGACGTACAGTACTGAGATTTTAGGATTTGTCTTTTACTCACAGTGATTTTTATATCCACTTAACAGCATATAAACAGATCCCACTGTTGTCATGTTGATTCTGGGATGTGGACATGGTTTTGACCTTTAGCAGTGGCCGGAGAAGAAGCAATAGAGAGTTGTAGCCTACCCTGAAATGCCTTCACTTTCTTTTTAATCATTGTCAGATGCCTGAGGACTCAGCACGCTGTTTTCTTTTTGAGAGATTTTATGTTGAGTGTCAGAAGAGCGAGGGCGGGATGAAGTGAAAAATGTGGAGGTTGTGAGTTGGGGTTGATGTGAGAAAAACAATACTTTCTACACAGTTCAATCAACATGATCCTTCTCTTTTGGGCTGTTCTTATTTTCCCACCAAAACCCTAATATATTTTGTTGGTCCCTTTACATTTGAGATAACTCTTTGACTCTTAGTTCTGCATCACTTATTGAACCGGAGCCTCTAGCAAGCTTTTGCATTAAACTTCCTGTGTCCTTGAGATCCAGTTGTTTATATACATGCCTTGCCATCACTTAGCCTTCCTGTTCGCCTCACTTCTGCTTTCGAGAAGCACATCATGTCAAACAGGAGGTTTCAATCCAGCCACTTAGTATAAAGTGTATTGCAAGCAAGAGGAGATTTTCCCAGCCATCTGTCTGTAACCTCTTGTCATCATTCAACTTTATGGTTCACAAGCTACAGCTAGCCCTAATCAGCCCTGTGTGTGTGTGTATCAGTGTTTTGTGTGTCATGAGGAGAGGATCAGTGTTTAGTTTGCCCAGGGGCTGTCATTGCGTTGTGGGTATCAGTAATTTAGTAATGTTATGAACCGGCTGATTTGGGAAACCTCATCGCTAGCTCCACACCCTTTTAAAACCATTACTCCTGCAGGCAAACACGTGTGGAATTCCTTTTCTTGCTGAGCAGGGCTGAGGTCAGAGAGAGATCAGTTTCGAGGAAGAATCCCCCTTCGGTCAGAAAGAAAAGCCCACATGAAAGACAGGTGCCGAAACAACTAGTTAAGCTCATCTCTTGAGAGTCCCTCTATTTGATTCATTACATGGGAGTGTGTTAGAGATGTTCAGCTTGGATACAGTCTCCATTCTGGTGAGGTTTACACATTGTGTTTATGAAGTCTGCTGAAAATATCAGCATAGATTTCCATTCTGGATCAGGCTGGTTTATGATGGTTTATTGGTGGTCAATTAATCAGCAAAACCTTGGTAGTAAAGCTAGTTGACTAGTATGGTGTGGTGAAGCTGGCTGAAGCTTGCCTGTTGTTCCTTTCTGAATTTGACTTGTTTGCTTATTAATACAGATTCCTGATATTTTATGACATATTACTTTACACTTTTTTGGTCACACTTTATTTTATTTTATTCCAATTTTAAAAAACGTTAACTATGCCTTAATAAATTCCTAATTTGCTGTTTAAAATCTAGTATGGTACTTGTTATGTTTAGAATTAGGGATGTTGAATATGGTCATGCATATGTGCTTTATAAGTACTAATAAACAAACAATATGTCAAGGGATGCTAATAAGCAACTAGCTAATAGTATGAATTGGTCCCTATACTAAAGTGTTACTCAATTTTTACTATTGATAGTGACAAAATAATTATCATTATTTTTATATGTGTGTGTGGGTGTAATTTTGTTTATAATGTATACTATTTTATCATGTGCAGGAATTAATATTATATTAATAATAATTAATAATACAACCATTTTTTATTGACTTTTTAATTGAATTAAATTTTATATATATATATATATATATATATATATATTTATATATATTTATTTGATCCAACTCTGAACATTTGATTGCAAACACATATTCAGGAGTTCAGCATCCAGCATAACATCATTTTCAATAGGAAAAACATAAATGTGGCATTATAATTCATTGAATTAATCAGTATCTTCATATAATGATATTATCTTTTTCTTTTTTCTCATTCTTTTTATCTCAGTGCAACTTGGGAAGGGAGCCATTTCCTCTGCCACCAGCTCCTGCTCCTGCTCCTGCGTGTATAGAGACTGAAAGTTACTATGAAGACCCACAACCCTATGATCCTATTAGCATCAATGGTACGTCTTAAATTAGTTTCAAAGTTGGTCTAAATACAAATATCTTCTATTGTTTATTCTTTACGTTGACGTTTATGTCAAACCAATTATAACCTGGCTAAAAACAGGATATTTCCAAAGATTAGGTTAGGGGTTTGTGACTTCTTATTTTCCTCAACATTGCACTTCTCACTTTTGTCTTACGAGAGGGAACCTTTGGTCATTGAGTGCTCTGTTTTAGCTCCATCCCACTGTAGTCTACAGCTTTACTGTGATACAGAGAAGCCTGCGGGCAGGGAGCACAGAAAACACTGATGGTCTTTGTTCAATGGTAACCGGTTCTTTGGCTCTGGACACACAGTGACGGAAGATTGACCGTGAGCCCAGGAAATGGGGCCAACAGTGATGGGGCATTTGGCTAGGGTTGCAGAGTTCAGCCCAGCGAGGGGACAATCATTTGCAATAATTCAGCAGATGACGTCTCTTCTTGGTCAAAGGATACAGAGGCATTAGCATGCAGCTGTGCTGTGTAATATCAACACACAAGGGCTGTGCGTGGCCAAAATCTGATGTTTCGGCACTTGTTTCGGCAGCAGAAATCAAGCCAAACCTCATGGTTTAGGATGAGTGAAGCGAATTTCTAGTTGGATACGTTTTGACAGTGATGAAACCCTAAAATAATACAAGTGGTGATGCTGCATAAAAACCACAAGACAAAAATATTTAGTGCAGCCCCAAAAATATCAGTAGTGAGTTAATGCAATACTAATAAACATTTCTCATGCATCAAGCACACTTATTTACTCTTCCTGTTTTTTTCATGTGACATGTAAGCCACATAAGGTTTCACTATCTACAGCTTCTCACCTGATCTTTTTTCTCTTCCTCTCTTTTTGCATTTCCCCTTTTATTGTCCTCCGGTGTTTCTGTAGATTTTGGGTGCTTTGCCATCATCACAGGGGTCAGGAAGCGCATAGAAGCTTCAAACAGTGTGGTCTATGCTGTGATCACTCGGGGTATCTATCTCTGTTTCTCTCAGTGTACATCCAGAGAGAAAAACAATCAAACAGCACTAACTTTATAGGCTGCAGTGAGGTGCACGGCTTTGAGAAAACCTTATTGTTTAATACATCCAGGCTTAAAGGCTGCTGACTTTGCATGTGCTTGCTTGCATGCCTGCCATATTCGTGATGTACTCACACTTCTCTGTGGCCCAAAAACTCTCAGAAATCCCTTTATCTAGACTAAACTATCTAGACAAAGCATTTAAAAAACAATCAGTCCCCCATCATGTCCTAATTTACTACTCCTCATCTCGTTCCTTTTGTTTTCCACGGAAGACACTCACACAGGAATGAAAAAACAGAACATTTTTGAGTTACTATTCTCTCACACAATGCTAAATTTAACAGAATTTGTAGGGAATTATTTGCTATTTAGAGAATTTTTATTTTCTTTTATCTCATTGCATCGGCATAGAAAACTCTTATTGATTCATATATTTCTCACATTTCGCATTTACAGAAGATACAGAACCAGTGAGCAGTTCCTATGAGTCCTATGATGAGGAAGAAGTGACGAAGGGTAAGTCCACAGCGCAGCACCAGTGGCCGTCTCCTGAGGCATCCATCGAGTTAATGAAAGATGCACGCATCTGTGCCTTCCTCTGGAGGAAGAAGTGGCTTGGCCAATGGGCCAAACAGCTGTGTGTCATTCGTGAACATCGTCTCTTGGTATGTGACATCATTGCTTATGTCAGTGACACCCATTTCCCACCCATAGCTATCTATCTATGATATGAATGTTTGCACAGAATGTTTACATGTATTACTAACACTAGTAGTAATTATTAACTTGAATCCTTGCTTTTAATTTTAATATGTCCTTCAAACAGAAAATTCAATCAACATAAATAAAAAATGACCATAATTACTTTATTAATCCACACTACTGGTCTACCTGTGCATGATTTATTGTTGCACATAATTATGGAGAATAAAGGTTTGTCTTTTTATAATCTTAAATCAAAGTGTAATAGCTTGAGCCACCCCAAAATTGACTTTATTTGGATGATGTCACCAAGACATCCACCTCTTATGGAACTTTTCATGATTCAATCCATTTTCAGTAGAAAAAAATCAAGTTCCACCCATAAACATCCTCAAAAGTGTCTCATTACAGAAGAAAATGGGATGCAAATGTTTTGCATCTAACATTTACATTTATGCATATGCCAGATGCTTACATAAACTGCATTGAAGCTATACATTGTGAATTGCACCCATGAAGCCTGGCGTTGCTAGCATTGTGATCTCCTATTTGCTACAACAGTTTATTTTTTGACATTTACTAGCACATTTTTAATAAAGCTTTATTAGGAATTATATTTAATTACAATAGTCAGTGTCTGATTTTTTTTTAAATGCTACTGTTTTCAGTGCTACAAAAGCTCAAAGGATCAGACTCCACTGCTGGACATCAGTCTGCTGGGCTGCAGTGTTGTCTACAAAGAGAAACAAACTAAAAGGAAAGAACACAAGCTAAAAATAACCCCACTGGGTGGAGAAGCCATCGTCCTAGGACTGCAGAGCAAAGAACAGGCTGAACAATGGCTAAAGGTGACAATGGTGTCTGGCACATATACAGTAGATGAATAATCATTGTTCTATTTGTGCAGACATTGTTTATAGCCTTTCATTTTTATTCAAGGTTATTCAAGAAATCAGTCCGAAGAATACTGCAGGATCTCCTGATGTAACAGATTCTCCAACACTCATCTGTACTAAGGTATGATAGATTGGGGTTTATTCTTTGATTGATTTATGTATGAAACTCCAATTTTGGGTGGATTTTTCATAAAGTAGTCTCGCTCTTTCTATATAGGGTGAGCAAAGTGAGAGATATTCAGTGGCATCTGAGAGTGGCAGCAGCACAGACAGTCACGCAGAAAACCTGGAGAACAAAGATGGTGAGAGTGGACCATTGCAGCTATTCTTTTTAAGTGTCTGTTTGCTTGACTACACTGGAAGTGACTTGAAGTTGGCTAAACTAAAAGATGCTTGTCACCTCAGAATGTTGCTTAACCATGAACCAATCAGCTGTTAGTTGCAGACCTGACTACAGCATCAACAGAAATATATAATACAATAGCTAGTATATAATATTATTATATAATGTACATATACCCTTTATTTTCAATGGAAATACCTTAATATAACAATAAAAATGCATCATGATAATTAGGAACGAGGCGATCAACTAAAGTCATGACACCTCAACAGGCACTTCCAGAGTAGAAAGCTTAATTGATTATTGTGTGTATATATGCATCATATACAAGTATTATTTTTTAAGTAATTTCTATACTTTTATTTAGCAGTGATGCATAATATTTTTCAAAAGTGGCATTGAAGACGTACATAAAAAACATATATATGTTATAAAAGATTTCTATATTAAATAAATGTTGTTCTTATGAATTTGGTATTTATCAAATATTCCTGGAAAACACAAAAATATTAAGCAGCACAACTGTTTTCCACAGTGATAACAAATCAGCATTTGAAAAGTATTGCTGAAGGATCATGTGACACTGAAAACTAATGGCTGCTGAAAATTCAGCTTTGTCATCACTGCAATAAATTACATTTAAAATTTATTTGAAAATTGCTATAATATTTCACAATATTACTGTACTAGTTGTATTACTGTAATTCTGTATACAATATTTACCTTTAATTTGTCTTTTAAACTTTAGTTAAGAAGAAATACGGCAAGTTTAGTAACCTTATGAACATTGGAAAAAAGAAGATTTCCTCTTTGGAAAGTCCGGAGAAGAGTGTGGATACGTCAGGTAAACAATCATCAGTATTATTAGTTGACATGTTATAAAACCTCCACAAAACCTAGCATTTTCATCACCTTCTCTTTGTTCCAGGCTACCTAAACGTCCTGTTGAACACCCAGTGGAGAAGCAGGTGGTGCTCAGTGAGGGACAGGCAGCTTTGGATCTACAACGACAAAAACAAGAGCAAAGTGTCCCAGCAGCCAGTGGCTCTGGAGGGGTGCATGGTCCTTCCAGACCCCAGTCCTGAGCACCTGTATTCATTCCGCATCCAAATGGATGGAGAGGAGCTCGCAACCCTAGAAGTGAGTAGAGAGAGGTGAAGTTCATCACCAACTAGTCCTGCATAACAAGACGAATAAGCTTATTCCACCCACTTAGGAAGTGATTGTCTCATTGACCTGTAAAACATTCAGCCTCAGTTCATTTGGTTTCTATGTGTATTTTAGAGATCTGAAAGAGATATTTGGGAAATAATAAAGCCTAGCACAGGAAAAACTCATCAGAATATAGAACAGCAGTCATGAACAGTCTTAATGAAAACACTGAAAACATGAGTGGAAATGTGTTTAGATTTTGTAAACTTATGTCCATCCAACAATAATATTTCACAAACAGGAACCAATGCAGTCATATACAGTTTGTCATCTTGCTTGCTCACTCACTCAAACAAAACTCTGAATATTTTCCAAAGTTTGTGGTTTATAACATCTGTATATGACAGTTGTTTGTTACAGTAAAACAGAAGACACTGATTAGGAATTTTTCACACTCTCATGATGAGCCACTGGTTTTCCAAGTTTTACTGTCTGATGCCCTCATGTATTTGGGCATCAGTCCAACAGCCTGAATGAGATTTCTGAGAACCCATTCCCCCCCCCCCCCATTCTTAATTCAGTTCTTGTGTATAAAGCTTTGTGTGATTCACAGCAAATTTTTTATGTGCTAAACAAATAATGGACAGGTCCAGGATACATACTGTACACTACTGTTCCAGAGTTTGGATTCAGTAGAGTCTGTGATGTTTTGTGCTCACCAAGCTGCATTTATTTGACCATACCTGTGATGGCAAAACTGAATTTACAGCAGCCATTACTCCAGTGTCTGACCATTTTTCATTAAACTTTCTTTTTTCATTATTATTATTATTTTTACGTTTATTCAATATTAACATAGTAAATATATGTGCTTTCCAAAAAATACAATCAGTTAACAGCAGTTAACAGTCATTAATCATTACACATTCTAATATGCTGTTTTGGTGCTTAAGAAACATTTCTTCTTATTATCTATAGTATGTTGAAAACATTTGTGTTGCTTAATGTTTTTGCAGAGACTGCATTTTCTCAGGATTTTTTAAAATATATTTTTTATATAATATATTTTTATATAATTTCCCAAAATTGACTTCATGGGATAGTGAGGATTCAATATAAACTTCAACATGACTGCCATCTTCAGGCCAGAATGAAGTCAGTGGCAAACTAAGCTTTTTTTTTGTTTTTGGCAGATACTTTTACCAGGCCTAGCTGCACCTGTAAAGGTATATGAATATCTTAGGGGACATAAATGATTAAATATTCTTTCCTCTCAGGCTAAGTCCTCTGCTGATATGGGCCACTGGCTAGGGCTCATACTGTCACAGACAGGCACCAAAACAGACCCAGAAGATCTCACCTACGACTATGTAAACTCTGAGAGAATATCCAGTATTGTCAACGCTGCAAAGACATCCATGTAGTAAGTTACGCCATTTAAATCAGTTGTTATTTTGTCATCATTTACTAACCCTCATGTTATCACAGATCTGCATGGGTTTCTTCCATGGTGTAAAAAAGGGGGGGGAAAAAAGAACAATAGCCTTTGGGCTGAGACTATAAACAGACAAAATGAAAGAAAAGCAACACAAATATACCATGAATGGGGCCTAAATTACTTATGAATTATATTCATGGTCATATGAGAGATTTGTTTGCTTTATTGAGATTTTGGAGCCTGATTTGTTTGTATTTGTCAGTTTAATGCAGAGGAGGTACTCAGAGCCCAACACATACACAGACAGCCCTCCATCAGACCCTCATACCTGTGATGACATATACGATGATGTGCCATCCGCAGAGAATGAACAGGAGGTGAGTGAGACACCCTTGCCATGCTTTTGTCATTAGTCTACAGCACCCACTTTCATGCAGCTGTGTTTATTTTGAGTCAAAGACTCAGGATAGTGGAAGATTCACTAAGCATTCCGCCAAAAATAATATGAGTGACAGGAAGTCATTGCTGTGACAGTGTTGTGTTTTCGTAACCCTGCAGGCCATCCAACTTCAATAATGTTTCTCTGATACTGTTGCTTTCTCCGGCTGTAGGAGGTTCAAGAGGTTCAAAATGGCAGCGAGGAGGGAACAGCAAGCAGCGAGGAGAACGGGAAGGACAGAGTGTATCTGGATCTGATCCCGGTTCGCTCCTTCCTGCACACAAGCTCAGGCAGAGTGTCACCTCAGACGTCCAACACCACACAGACAGAGCTCAGTCCCTCAGCTACTCTCCAGGATGATCAGCTACACCCTAAAGAGGTTAACATAAAATGGAAAATGCATGTTATTAGATCTAAACTTTTTTGATGTGCATGTTTCATTTCTTTAAATTGACTTTTTATTTTTTTTATGGAAAATTTTTGCAATATTATACATTTCTTTACGGTCACTTTCTCATACAGTTAATGAATCCTTGCTAAATAAAGCTTGGGATCAGAAAGATGTTAATGCTTTAATAAGTTTTTTTAATAAGTTTTTAAGTATTTATTTGATCAAAAATACAGAAAAAAGTTATATTGTGAAAAATTGTTTTTCTATTCTAATATACTTTAAATGTAATTTTCGTGACACAGCACCAAATTTTCATCAGCTATTTCTCCAGTTTTCAGGGTCACATGATGCTTCAGAATAGATGCATCTTTGATGAGCATAAGAAGCGTCTTTAAAAAAAACATCCCAAACTTTGTAACAGCAGGATAAATATATAAACACTTTAATACAAATGTTTAAAACCTTCTGTACAATTCTTGTCTAAAACAGAATGAAACGAATGAGACCTCATTACCAAGCAGCACAGAGAACCCCGACCCTCCACCTGTTGCTCCTAGAGTGGATATAGACCCCTCTCCAACCCCCAATCTGCACGTCCAGACACAAAGAATCAGTTTCCTCAGTCAGGAAGGCCAAAAGAGGGCCTCTCCCACCTCGATGCCATCCCAAACCCAAACCCTTCCCTATACATCTGCACATACGCCCCAGAGTCCTCCCACCTCCAGAGGAAGAGCCGCCAGCACAGACAGATTTCTCGAAAAACTCAAGTTCTCTCCAGCAGGTAAGGGTCGTCACTTGTAAAACAAACCTACAAAACTTTTATTTATTTACCCTGCTGTGCTTTTCCCAGCCTTGCACTCAAGTGAGCATACCTTCAGTATGTGACTCAAAGCTCCTACACGTTCCCTCCTGTTTAGCAGGCTCGGGGTCAGTTGAGGTGAAATTAGGGAAGAACAGGACGGAAGCTGACGTGCGGCGTTACACCGACGAGAGAGATCGGCTGGAGCGAGAGAGGGAGGAGGTTAAAAACACTCTGGCCACACTGAGGAAAGACAGACGAGAGGTCAAAGAGGAGCTGAGCTCCTGCCAAGGTACTGCAGCGCCACCTATCGGTCATGATTGGAAATGCCCATGTGTTAGAAGCAGTAGCTTTGATGGTGTTTTTAAAATTGCAGTTGTTTTTATATATTACTTGTCAGTTCTGACATACCATTACACCACAGTGTCACTGTAAAAGTAAAATGCTACTAATAAATGCTTTTGATTATGGCTCATTTAGACCCCACTCAGCAGGCCTCTCTGGAGGCTCGTCTGAAGCAGATGGAGGAGACGTGTCGTGAGGCGGAGCGTCGGCGGGTGGAGGTGGAGCTTAGCCTGATGGAGGTGAAGGAGAATTTGAGAAAAGTGGAAGCTGGACCCTTTACACTGGGCACCACGGTAGATAGCAGTCTACTGGAGTCTTCAACGGTTAGTATGACGACAGCAAATCAGAATTTTACAGATTTTCAAATACAGAACAGTTACTGTGTTATTGTTTTTACTGTGTTGTGTTTTTAATCAAATAAAGGCAGATAGTGATAGATGATAGATAAAGATACATGTTTCAAAAACAAACAGGCACACTGCAAAAAATCCCTTTCTAGTCTAGATTTTTTCTAGCCAAAATATCCACATTTCTTAAATATGATCTTGTTTTCAGGAAAATAATTCAAAATTAAGTGACTTCTTGCTTAGAACAGGCAAAATAATCTTATTTCAAACAGAAAAAAAAAAAGTGTTTAGCTTATGACTTTTTTCATAAACGACAATATTTTTTCTTGATTTAAGAATTTCTATATATATATATATATATATTTTTTTTTTTTTTTGGGGGGGGGGAATGCAATAAAAAATATAGTTAAAAATTGCACTTTTTAAAAAATATCTACTTTAAGTCCAGCTTATTATATTGTTGTGTATTTTAGCCCAAGACGGCACCTGTATCCAGCCCTGCACCAAATATACCCACAACCACCACCAACAATGGAGATTCACCTGTCAACTCCGCCACAGCGCTGAAGAACAGACCTCTGTCCGTCATGGCATCCAGCAAAGGAAACGTTCTGCAGAAGGCCAAGGTCAGAGTCCACTTATGCATCCATAGAATGGATACATTCTTGCAGAATTCTTACTTTCCCTCAAACATTTTAACAATAGTGTATATATAAACAATGGGTATAAGATTATGCAAAGTTCTAATGGTATTACTATCATTACCACATCAAGTGTATTCAGTAATTTTATTTACAACATATTTATGTCATTCTCTGCAGGAATGGGAGAAAAAAACCACAACCTAGTGGAGGGAAACAAAGAGCACAAATGGAATTTTTAGCCAAAGCTCAAAGGACTGCTATAAGGCAAATGCTTCAAGCAGGAAGGGAGAGAGAGGGTGTATCCAAGGACCTGTAGGCTCCGCTCCGCCCCTCTGAAACACCACCTTCCACTCGTCCCTGCTTCTCTGAGGTGGTACTGGGTACATGCAGGCAGCTGATCCAAGACTATATTTTCTGTTCCCTGCCAAATAACGCCACTGGACAACAAAAATTTTAAATCTATTCAAGTCAATTTTCTGTAAGAGAAGGGAAGGGAATAACTGAAATAACTCTGCCAGTGGTGTGCACATTATTTGATGGATGTTTCACAGGCTTAAGAACAGACCAAAAACAGTTAGGCGAGCTTCAAGAACCACTATTTTTAGACTGAAACATTTAGATACAAAAAATCGTAAATCAGCCATTTGGTACATCTGGTACATTGTAGCTTGGTTCATGTATGCTGGTAACCAAGATGTGAATATATATATTACATATCCGTTCAGTGTTTTTGATTTGTTACTGTACGCTAGCTGAAACATGCACTTTTTATTCAAATAAAAGTTTGTACTGACAACAATTCATGTTTTTGCAAAACCAATAGTTGAGCACATGGCATCCTGCATTTCCTCCAGTAGGTGGCACCAAAGCAACACTATAAAGTATTTGAGTTCGGCTCAAAGTTCTGGAAAAAATGTAATAGCTTTACAACAGACAAACACACCACTGTAGTTAATGCAAAATAAGTATGCTCAAAAATGTAAGCCTCTAACATGAGGCTTTCTGTACAGAGTTTTCAATATGACAAGCAGGTCCAAATCTCAGACAGAATATATGTTCATGAAGGGTTTTCAGTGCTGAATAAACTATACAATCAGCATTAAACCCCTTAAGACTGACCACAAATAATAATAATAAAAAAAAAAACCTCATTTAAGTCATTAATAGCATTTACAAAATTCATGAAATAGATACACATCCCGTTTGAAGTGTCACCTGTTCATCAGCATTCACATTGCTGTGTCTTTGTCTGTGTGTTTTTCCTCTTTATCTGTGCTGTGCTGTGGACGTGTGTCTCCTGCGTTGCTGCTTATAGCGCTGCAGCAGCTCTTTTTCATTCTTGTGCTGACGGCGTCTCAAGCCTGCAGGTTTAGGAAGATCTCCTCTGGATGCCTGCTCTCTGCTTCCTGAAAAACAGGTTCACAAAATACATAAATCAAAACACTTAAACACACCCTGCCACCCCTTGTCCGCTCTGAAAACACCAAAATTACGACCCATCTGGCGGGCATAGAACAAAACAAATCATATTGAACATTGACATTAGCAGATTTGTGAAGCCATGTTACATTATGTTCATACTAAGTTTAAATAATCAGGTTTAACACTTCAATCAATCAGTTTTTTAGTATTATTATAAAACAAAAATATCTAAACTAGTGCTGTCAAACAATTAACCACATACAAAATAAAAGTTTATGCTTAGATAATATATGTATTTATTATGTATACATAAATACACATGCATGTATATTTAAAAAAATAAGTTGTTTATATATTAAATATATTTAGAATATAAATTGAGACATGTAAATGCATACATTTTAAAAAACTTTTAGCTCGATTAATAGTTTGACAGCACTAATCTAAAACAATCTAACCTTAAAACAACTATAAAACTAAAATTAGGTTATCAGGTTATATTTATGCATTTATTTATTTTCATTTTATAAAGCATGGAAATAAAATGTTAAATTACAGTTAAATACTAATATAAAATATTATTACAATTTACAGCATAAATAACTTTTCAGCAGCCATTGTGCCAGTCTTAAAGATGATATTTCAGAAATCTAATATGCTGATTTGTTATTATTTTCAATAACATTTCTTATTATTATCAATGTTGAAAACAGTTATGCTGCTTAATATTTTTGTGAAACTGACTCATTTTTTACAATTCTTTGATGAATAGAAATAACAAAAGGACAGCATTTATTTGAAAGATAACTCATCTGTAACAAAACTTTGATGAACAAAAGTATTAATTTATTTACAAAATAGCTTACTTAAGGGTAGTGTATACAGTACTTTAAATAAGAAAAACTAAATACTTAAAAGAAATCTCATGACTAAATGAATAAATGAATAAATTTTTGCTCTTTTTTAACTTTATTTAGATAGGAAAGTAGTGAGAATGGATAGGAAGTGAAGTAGGAGAAGAAAACAAATTACAGTAGTAGTTATTGGTACTTACGTGTTTCGCAGTGTGGACCCTTCCAACCATTACAATCACAGCGGTAGCTGCCTTTCAGCAGCACACAGACGCCATCATTCATACACGGGTTTGGATTGCACAGGTTTACCGGTTTCTTCACATCTGTAGAAAGAGGATCTAGTTACAGAAAGCAACACAAGAATATAAATACATCAGAGATGAAAAATGCATTCAGCTCATTACCTGCACACACCATCTGTACCAGCACATCCTCAGAATATTTCAGGTCATCATATGAAGGTACAGAGATTATGTGATCCTCAGAGCCAGTGATACGGAAGAAAACCTCCTGCTGTATGTCCCCGATGCCGATCACAAACACTGACACTCCACTATCCCGGATTTTCTGGGCAGGCACTGCTGCATCTTCTGCACTCGTCCCATCAGTCAGGACCACCACTGCCTTGTTGACTCCAGGCCGTGCTCCTTTCCCCACCGTCAGGCTTTGGGAGAGCACATGGAGCAGGGCTGAACCTGTAGAGGCCTTCCCACCCAGAAAAGCAGCGTCTCCCACCGCCTTCAGCACAGCAGAGCCCGAGGCATACTTGTCCAGGTCAAAGACTGTGACGGGTCGCCTCCCATAAACCACCAGTCCCACCTGAGCCACATCGCGATTGATGTCAAATTGCACTGAGGTGCTCCTAACAAAGTCTTGAAGGTGGACGAAGTTGTCCTTTCCTACACCACTAGAGGCATCCAACACAAAAACAAGGTCCAAAGCTTGACCCAGACAGCCTAGTAAAGACAAAAAAACTTTAGTGTAAAGTTTTAGTTTAAAAGCAGCTTGTACATTCTGCCAAACATTTTTTTTTATTAAAATAAAATATAGACTGAAATAAAATGAAATAAAATATAGACTGTCAGCAGAGTGACTAAATCATAATTCTGGGTGAACTATTTTTTGAGGACTAAACCATAGTTAAAGTAAAGAACTGTAGATCTGTACCCTGGTTGTCGACACTGCAAATTTTAGCTCTTAGCTCTGGGATCTTTGCGCTCAATCTGTCAGGTGACTGATATGTGATGGTGCGTTGGGGGTTTGCCGTGATGTTGTTTATTTCAGCCCTCATCCCGTCTGGCGCTACACCGATAATGAAGATCTCCCTGTCCCGTGCGTACTTCGCCGGCTCCACCACAGGGTCCACAGACGGCGTTCCAGTGAGCAGCACTACCACTCGCGGCAGATCGTCCTGAACGTCAGCGAACACGGGTGCGCTATGGAAACCGTTATGCGTTATGTAGCGAAGGGCGCTTCCAGCTTTGGCCTGCCCACCCCGATACTGCATGCCCTCAACAGCCTGGATAAGCTTTGCCGGGTCTCTGTGCTCCCCAATTTTGGCTTCTATCTTCACGTCACTTCCATATTGGGCCAACCCCATCTTCACAGGGGTGTCCGCACTCAGTACAGCCTGCATGAAGCGCTTCAGGAAGGACTTGAAGCGCAAGAAACCCTCCAGAGTAAGTGCAGAGGAGCCCTCGACCAGGAAGAGCACATCCACGGAGCAGTCGAAACTCAAAATGGGAGCTGGAAAAAGAGGCTATGGTTAAGAGCCGCTCTGATTGACATACATTTGGATTCCATTCTCTGATCTGAAGAACATGCTTAACATACCACTTCTGCATCATCTCATGTTTGTTTTAGAGTTTAGTTAGGATCATGTGAGACACAACATTGTTGAAGGAGGAGGGCATATGAGCTCTATGCTCCTTTATCCATTAACACATGCAAAAATGCATTTACGAACAGCATAAACAAACAAAAAGATCCATCTTTCACTCAGCAGGCAAGTAAGGTCATCTGATCTAACCCCTGTCTGTGATGTCATTCACACTGACTGACAGAAGGAGGTTATGCGTGTCATCACGTTCTGATTGGCCGGAGGATTCTATGTCAGTGTTACAATGGAATTTGTGGGAACTGATGATGGCTTCTATCGCTGAATCTCATTTAGGAAACTTCCACCATCCTGAAAATATGTTTGTATATGCTTATGTGATCAGAAACAAGTCTACACACATTTTGTGCTAATTGTATGGTAGTTTTTTGTATGATTGGTGTTGGAGACTGCTGTGGCACTATTATTACTATCATCACTGTTAGATTTATAAATAGAACATTAAAAAAAACACTAAAAAAACATGGTAGGTAACTTTACAGTACATAGTCTGTATATGTTGCAATAGGGACCATCATGTAATGCTAACATATAAACAGATTATATGTATTAAACCAAACATATGATATAATCTTGAAAAATAAAAAATACAATTATATATATAAATATAATTTTATTATTATTATTATTATTTTTTAATTTAGAACCAATTTTTTTAATAATTTTGATTCATAATTTGTAACACAATTAATATTTATAATTAATCTTTTTTTAGTCACTGATTGTGTTGTGTGTATTGATGTTTTGCCATAAACAGTAATAAATATGCATATTATAATCAAAAAAATATATATTATTTTATAAATGTATTTTTTGTAACTGCTTTTGTTGTTTCTTACCGAACTGACAGAACTGTACAATGTGCAACATATACCAAAATTTTTGCTTTTCTTTTTTTTTTTAAAGAAATTATTTTGATGTTTGCATCTCACTCAACAAGGCAACACGTTTACAAGGTTTCTGACTTTGAAGGTATTTGCAGATTTGCAGAGTAATATTAGCTCATAATTAGTGTCCCTTTCATCTGAGGGGCATAAGACCTCTGAGGTGTATTTCAGTCAGCCATGACCCAGCCCGAAAGCTGACCCCCACTGCAACGTGAAACCATGGGCTGTTTATGACAACACCCACCCCAGCACACATATACGATCCAACCAAACCCACCAAAACAAAACACACACATCTCACAGTGAATGTGAGACTGGAACAACTCATTAGATGCTGAGGAGTGTGGGAAGAGAAGCACATGAATGTGAACTCACCACAATTGGGGTCACTGCCGTAGCCCGCGGGACACTCGCAGCGGTACTTGTCCAGCCCCTCAGATATACATGTCCCACCGTTCTGACAGGGCTGAGAGTCACAGGGGTCTGAAGAGAGATGGGATCATCGAATTATTCAAATTTTAATGTTTATGGAATTAAAAATATTCATTATTCAATATTCCAACTGGTAGCTCTTACCTGGACATGTAGTTCTGTGACAGACAACAGGGTGCTCCCTGTAAACTTTGTTATACCTGTAATGCAAAAAACAGTTTCAATCCACAAATTTCTGTTAATTAATAAATATTATTAAGATTTTTTTTTTGGTTAAAGTTTCTAAAAGACAATGTGAAACCATCACATTTCTGTTGATGAACTCCTGTTTTATCTCAGGCCATGACACTTTAAAATGAATAATAATAATAATAATAATAATAAAAACAACATCATCAAAACTATTATTATTATTATTATTATTAATAAATCTATTTATTTATTTACTTATTTTTTGTCAAATGTTCCATACCATATGATTCTGCTAATGATCTCCTTTAAGTTTTACCAATTAATATTATTATTGTTACTGTTGTCAATTAATTAGTTTATTTATTTATTTTCATTTCACTATTTTATGTGAAACTTCATGGATCCAGTTTCATATCAATGATCAATGATCACCTCAGGCCATGAAACTTAAATATGAGCCTGGGACACTTCAAAAGATCAAAAACATATAATGTGATATAATACAAACATAAGCTCAGCCCTGAGGCAATGATCTATACTGGTGTGCAGTGGAGTCAGACTGTGCATTTTCTTAGTATGCATAGTATTGTTAAACTACAATTAGACCAAAAGCATCTTAAGACCATTGTGTTTTTCTCCATTTACCTGTAATGAGGGCAGAGGGACGTGTATGCCGAGTATCCCTTGGACCCCTTCCAGCACATGAAGTTTCCCTGAAGCTCTTTGACTGTCTCCAGGGTTTTCTGAACACAGGGGTAAGACTCTACTTTACACCCTGCAGATTTAACAGTGCAAGAAACGTTACTCACTGATTGTAAACCCAAATGGTGCTGTTGATTGAGTCACAGGTGAGTTTTTTTACCTGAAGGAACGGCAGTGCAGACAGATGAGGTGGTGAGGGTGGTGAATAATCCATTTACAGCATCACTGAAGTGCTCAGCAAAAAATACATGAGTGTCTGAAGGGCTGCTCGCCAATTCACGGAGCTCTTCCCATCTTAGGAGAGAAAGATCATGATTTAGCTAATATGCATTGTGAAAAGCACTTTAGTTCAAAAGTGTTACTATATTTTAAAACAATTGTTTTTAATGTAATTATTAAAAAAAAAAAAAAAATGTATTCCTGTGATGACAGCTGAATTCATGCTGATTTGCTTGTTACTTATTACATTACCTCAAGGCCTCAAACTTTGAAAAACTCACAAAGTCAATTTCAGATTTATATGACAGGACATATGGTGTGGTAAAATTTAGCCAATAAATTTCAAGATGCCAGAGCATATGGTCCTGCAAGAACTCTGAGGGCTTTCATTCATCTGAACCCAAACGCACAACTGATACATTCCCAGCTGTTAGATACAGCCATTAAGGTGAGTTTATCCACTACTATTCCCGCTTCCTCCTGCACCTGTTGGGAAGCTGCCATAAAGCCTCAAATTGGGATAACCAACAGCAACACACAGCCAGGCTGTCAGCAGCCTTTTAATGTACAATAACACGCCTGTCAGTGAGACACTACGGTGTCTGAGAGCTGTCAGCTAATCAGTTCACTGACTAATAGAGCTGCAAACATTCCCAATATGAAAGCACCTGTCCCTGCAAAAAGCTTCAAAACAATCATGAACAAAAAAAGCACTCAAATGTACTACTACTACTAATAATAATAATAATACCTTAATATTACCAATCCAATTTTTCAGAGTACCTTGAAGTACCATGTAAATACTATGGTATACTTTCAGTAATTCATTAGAATTTATAGGGGTGCTAATAATTGTGGCCAATGTCTATTGGAGAAAAAAAAATAATTTTGTAATGTGATATATACTATACACAATTTTTTTTTTGTGTGTGTGTGTGTGTCTGTGTGTGTGTGTATATACATACTACTACTGCTACTACGTGCTACTGTATCACAAGATTTTTATTTATTTTATTATTATTATTGATGTTTATGCTGTGTTTTGTTGTTGTCTTTAATCAGTAAAAATTAACAACAAATTAAATTACAGTTAATGAACTAAAAATAATAATAATAAATAATACATAATAAATACATAATTACATATTATATATATCATTATTTTTCACATGACAGAAATGAAAATGAGTTTTTTGCACTACAGCAGTGAATAAATATGCAGTGAGAAAACGTTAAATTGTCATGTCACAAAATGTCAAATCAAAATATCTTACAGGCTTCATTTCCTTCAAGCAAAAAAAAATTTTATTTTGTGAAATGAATTTAGGTAATATGACCCGGAGATGTCCTTGACAGATTTTGTGAAGCAGGGAATTAGAGATATGAGGGTTTTATTTCGTTATTGATGTGACTGCAAATGTTTTGTGTTACCTAGGGTAACGGATCCCCACGGCAAACAGAGTCACTCCAGACAGCTTGAGCTCTGAGGCAGCCAGCTGCACTGCCCCCTGGGACTTTCCGTCAGATAAGAGGATGACGACGCGTGGCACTGTGGAATTACGTCCGCCGGAAAACCCCTTCCTCATAACGAACTTCAGAGCCAAGTTTGTCTGTGTGCTTCCACCTCTGAGCGAGAGAAAGAGACACGCTTCATTTATACATAAAGCATTTTTAAGACATAAAACTGAGAGCCTAGAATATCAAAAGTAAATACTGCCACATATCACTGTGAAATGATATTCCAGTCTTTATTACTGAGCTTTGTGGCTTGCCACACTTCCACTGTGGAGAACCGTAAATCAGATACCCAAAGCAGCACAGTCAACACTGCACAATGAATCTGATCTCTGCACTGCACTGATCTCTTATTAATTTAACTACAGCGGCCCCTCAGAAGTCTCAGGATAACACAGAAGCCTTTAGTTCTCTTCACTGCACTGTGTCCTTAATGCACCCCTCATGATGAAACCTAAACCAATTACAGCATTCTCAGATTCACATTGGCTGATGCTTTATCTTTGGGTAGATTCAAACTCTGCCTGACTTCTTTCCAGTGTTAATGCATTTTCCGAACTTCATAAATGAACATTTGATACATAAATTACAGTTAACTATAGCCAGTTGATTAAAAACTGCCAAATCACAATGTAAAGAATGATTATCTCACTTGTTTTTTCTCACACAGAATGGGGGTCTAAACATTTGGATTCAAAATCAAATTTACATTTAGTCATTTAACAGAAACAAGTGAGTTTACAGATTTAAAGACAGTAATAAAGGATTTGATTGTTTTTTGGGTTTAGTGGAAAATGTAAATCAAAGAAAAATAATGCAAAATGAAATAATATTTAAGATTATGCATATTTCAAGGTCATCAATTAAACAAGAAAATTTGACCATGTGAATTCTTTTATACAGAAGGTTATACTAAACTAATTAAAATGTTATACTGATAATATTATTTTGTCATTAAAGTATCTGTAGTCAACAAAAGATAAAATGCAAAATGAAAAACATATATTTTATATATGTATATATATATATATATATATATATATATATATATATATTTTTTTT
>JAUMHE010000061.1:12018653-12038948 GCA_032359235.1 Enteromius mattozi
CAAAAAAATATAAAATAAAAAAATAAAAAAATATATTTTATATATTTATATATATATATATATATATATATATATATATATATATTTTAATTTTAGATTTATATATTTTTATTTTTATTTTTAAATATAGACACTATTTTCAATATTTTAATAGTAATGCTAATTAGTAATGTAATTCACCCTTTGTGTTGTTTTTTGAATAAGCATAAAATTAAAATACATTTGATTTTAAATATTATACATAATTTATTATTCAGTATTTTTTCTCATTGCAGAAATGAGATTTAGATAATGTAAAATTAATACAGTTTTTTTTTATGCATTTATGTACAAAATACAGTTTCATGAGTGACTAGTGAATAACAACATAATTTTTCACTGTCACCTACTGACAATACTCCTTTATCCTGTGCTGAAATACATGATCTCCTATATCCTACAGGGATACAGAGTGCCAGCTGAGATTCAGACATGTGCACAGCTGGGTTTCTCTCAATCATCTTCACTCACAGTTGTTCCGCCAGACAGACAAGTGGTGATATTTTCATAGAGTGGGAATCTGAAACCGTAATTTCACAGCCTGTCGAGGGAGATGTGGTATGTCCTGACTGGGTGATGAGGTTCAAGTCAGCTGTGCGCTTAGAGTGTAATTCAGCTACTAGTCATTACAGATCCTTGCACACCCTTCACCACAAAAACCATTAATTCAACCTCATCAAGCCGTCCATCACGGCACAGTGCACTCAGACACACTTGCACACACATGTTGAGAGTGTAATGTGAACACAAGTCCCCCTTGTCTGTGTTGACAAAATCTCCAAGATATAAAACAGTGAGGTATTTCTCTTCCTCCACAGGAAGAGCTAAGGCCTGGTAGACACACAATAACACTAATCTCTGTACCTATAGCGGATTTTCTTCATCTTTTTCTTCAGCTCCTCTTTGCTCTTGTAAGAGTCTAGACTGATTTCCAACTTGGGTGTGGAACCAAACTGAATCACGCCAACTCTCACCTGCCCAAAACAGAGAATGTAGTTTAAACACAGTTTAAACAGGAAGACGAATGAACATAATGATACCAGAAGTTGAGGATAAGCCATACAAAATTTAAAGGAATACAGTGCTTTACAAAAACATATTATTTCACTTCACAATTTCATGTGTTAACATTAGTTAATGTAACAACTAACATGAAAAAACAATGAATAATGCAATTACTACACAATTTACTTTTAATGAAAATATAGTTGATCACTGTTTATTCATGTTAGTTCACAGTACATTAACTAATGTTAACTAATGAACCTTATTGTAAAGTGTTGCCAAGATAATTTATATGACTTGTGTGTTATTCCTTTATGTGAAAATAAAAAACAAAAAAACTGTCTTTATTCACTATTATTGGGCATTTGGTTCTCATATGCCAAAATAATGGCATTTTGTCATTAATGTAAAAAAAAGTACAATAAAAATAGAATACAAGTGCTTTTTGGTGTTTTTTATTCTTGTTAGAGCCTGATCACCATAAAAAAAGCAAGAGTAGGATAATTAAGGGTTATTAAATAATTTTTTTTTTCTCTTAATCTGAGCAGTCTGACCTTGTCTGTGCTAACATCGAGAGCCTCACTCAGCTTCAACACGTAGTGGCGGGACCGCTCAAATCCTCCTTTCCCAACGCTGTAAGAGCTATCCATCACAAAGAGAATATCCATCGCTGCGGAGCACTGCATCACTGACCACACACACAGGAGAAAACACAAAGCTTACCCATATGAACTCCATCTTCTGCTTCTGAATGGTCACTAATGTATAGTATTAGTCCATGAAAAACCAGACTGATTAACCCAATGGCACACGTAACAACACAATGGCAGTGGAAAACGGCAACATGTTCACATAAACACTGGCCTGTATTGGACACACTTGAGCACCTCAAAGGTCGTCTGTGGCATGTTCCAGCAGAGATAAATACTCACAAACACATTACAGCAAGTTTGTGCTAGTCAAACGGCTAAATTATAATCCATGTAGCTGTCATGTTAGAACCCGCCGCCTGTCATAAAGAAGGTGATTAGACAGAGACGGCATGCCGCTGTCTGTAACAGCACACACACTTTTAGTTTTCCATACGAGGACACAACATAGACTTCTATTGTTTTTATGTAATAGTAAATGCCATTTCTAGAAGACAACGTCTGGGGCAATTTTGTCCCTAAATTATAGGTAAGGAAACGCACAAACTCTCATCTCTGTTCAACTGTTCAGACGTTAAACATGAAAATAAACCCTCTTTTTTCAAATAAACACAGGTTAAACACAGAAAGACATTGGCAGTAGATCAGTGGTTCTTTATACAGACATGAATTCTCTATTCTAGAAATGCTTTCAGTGCTGTCCATCTACACTTCAGAGCTGCTTTGTAAATGTTTGATCTGATTTTCTGACTGAGAAACAAAGTAAAGTCAACACTTACTTTCTCCAGCAGCATTTATCTTCATAATGGTTTCAAGATCTGTCTGCATTTCCTGCACAGAGGAAATGAACCAAACTATAAAGAAAGAGATCATTTCATTAGAAGATAGTAGTTAGCAGATAGAAAGCTTTTGATAAAAATCTGATAAAAATAAATTCACAAAAGTGATTTTATGTCTATAGAAAGCACATTAAACGTAAGTAAAGTGTCGACTTTAAGTTAAAACGTTTTTGGAGAATAAAATGTCAAAATTTGATTGAAATAATGTTACCTTGTCATTCAGCGTAACACAATATTTACGTAAAAATTCAAACAACACGCTTATTCTGACATATTTATATATTCTTATAATAATTTATCATTTTAATAAGTTTCTTAAGTTTATAAGCTGTTAAGGTCATAAAACTGGCAAATAATGGGTCATATTTCACCTAAAAATCTACAGAAAAATTTGACATTTTTAAAGAGGTTTATTTAAAATAGAATAGAATAGAATGTATTTTTTATCATTGCACAGCTGTACAATAAAATGTTCTCTAACTGGAAGTGCACACAAACAAAAGTGTAAATATAATTTTTAGGATCTTTACGGTAAAAAAACAAAATCATAATTACACATATATATATGTGTGTGCGCTTATTTTATTAATAACTAATAAACAAAAGATACCTGTAACAGTTACTAAAAAGTGTTATGAGAACCACACTTAACAAACAAACAAATAATAACAATAATAAAAATATGGTCAATTGTCATTCATTAAAATACAACACACACACAAAAAACTGAATGTTCCTAAAACCATTTTCAGGTGAAATGTGACCTGGACATGTTTTTGGTGTTACTGACCCAAGCACTCCCTCAAGCACTGTCAAAGTCAACAACAGTTTACACAAATGAGTCATTTGAGCACAACTCCTAGATAACTGAGCTGACCTCTGGCCCCAAGACACAGCTCCGCATGAAACTCTCTAAACGTCCTTCAGAGGGGACTAATTCAGAACGATTGGCATTCCAGCAACGCCCACTGGACGTGGAGAGAATGGTCAGGCTGTCCTGTCCAGTGTTTGCCGCTCAAGTGAGCAGGGTTCAGAGCGACGTGCTCTCTCATGCATACATTTGCTGATTGAGAAGCAGGGGCCATGTGAACAGCCCAGGGCAGAAACGAAAGTTAAGTCCCTGCGTAACGCTCCTGCAGAGTGGAGTGCGCATGGGAATCAATTACTTTAATCATGTGCTATTGTCTCCTAACACTCATGGCATTATGAGGAGGGCCACTCTCAGCACCTTGCCATGGTAACAGGCCTCGGCCCAAGAAATCTGCAGGACCCCAAGGGGTAAATGAGGGGTTGGGGGTGTCAGGGAAAAATTATGAGGCCACAAAATGTTAATGGGTTAATTCCACTGATGGTGGAGGTGAATACAGATCTGGATCATTCTGAATCACTGCTATTCTCACAAAAATTCCAGGAAATAAGAAATAAAGAGAGAAAAAAAGTTTTTTAATTTTTTTTTTTATAATTTTGCTTTAATATTTTAAAGGAAATCATTCATCAAAAACAAATAAAATTAGAAAATTGAAAAAACTAAAAAAAAAGGAAAGGACTGATTATTCTGAAAAGGGGATGTCTAGGATTGTTTCACATGATAGATGACTAGTATCAGTGATTTATGGCTCTGAACAAGCCAACTTGTACTTAGTCACGGTGAATCTTCTCTCAACCCTTGCAGTGATCCTCTCTGACAGGCTGCACTGTGGAACCAGGAGAAATTTTATCGCCTGATTTAAGCGGACTGAAGGACTAAATCCCTTCTCAGATTTATGGCATATGTCCAGGAACGTAATGGGAAAATTCTTGAGGAATCTCAATTCAGAAGCAGCCAACAAATGTAATAATAATGTAAAAATAAATATTATAAACAGAAACATATTACAACATCTTAGCATTAATCAGTCTAATAAAACCTATTATGGGGTTATAATGAATTTTTGTCATGGCAACTCTGAATGCTAATACTTGCTTCCGCCAACACTGCTTCCAGCATGTAAGAAATACTGCTGCTGCACATATAACATAAGAAATAAATCCCATGTATATTATACATGAAAGTACCACATAGCAGATATATACAGGTGGAGCTGGGGAAGGTGAAGGGTTTCTGAAGAACACTGCAATTATTACAGCAAGGACTAGCTGTTTATCAATACTGAGCAACAACAACTCCACCAACCTGTGCCATCAAGAGTTTCATGACAGAATATTTACTATATTCTTATATTTTAAGCATAACACATTTCAGAAATAAAACTGCATAATTAACTATTAAGAATTATATGATTCAAATTTTTTCATTTTGCAAAATAAAACAAAACAAAACTAAATTTTAGGCTGTCAAATATTCAATGACTTCCTCTTACCTTGACCACACAGGAGCATGAGAAGGAGATGCAGCCGGCTACAAGAGGACATTTTTTAAGCCCTGAAATGTGAACAAATTAAGAATCAATTAAAACTGAGGAAAAGAGTCGAGCAGGAAGCCTTTGAAGAGGCCAACTACGGAGCAAAAAAATGGCTTGAGAATGCTAACAAAGAGAAAAACAGCTGTGAGTGAGACTATCAGGAAAAACAAATTTGGGAGAGAAAGATTTCTTGGAATTTCACTCATGAGTTGGTGGGCTTGAGGTTACTGGGGCAGCAATTTTTATTGGCCCTCTGAGGCACTGGTCAGGCAAACAAGGAATTTAGAATAGGAAAGAGCCAATCTGAGGGCTATTCTGAGATCAAACACAAGCAACTAATGAATGAGCGACTCAGGTAGCAGTGGGCTGTGAAGTCTGCACCCTTACATATTATAAAATGACTCACAGAAGTCAAGGCCATCACTACAACTCAAGAACTCATGACAAACTCTTTATGGGTGGCCTGTCCACTGAGCCTAATGAGTAGGCATTACAGGTCCCCAAACATTGCTCCTATCAAGCTCAGGTCTAAGCCAGTCAAACTGTCTTCACAACAGACTAATCATTTACCCGTCTGTGTTTTGAGAAAAGTGGAGGCAGAGATCAATGATGTGTGGAGAAAACAGCATGATACTGTTCATCTCAGATTAAGTCTCCCTGGAGCCACAAAATCCTCCTGTGCCACATTCCCAGAGCTAAGGTCAAAGTTCACATCTTTAAGAGCCAAACTTTATTATTAAATTAAACATGTTGACAAATGCCAACTGGCGGCACCAGACAGCAGAATTATTCACTGCTATGGGTCACTGGATTTAATCTCAACGCCTACTTGTTCTCCTCTGCAACTAAAGTCAAACCGACAACCATCCAAAAACCACACTGTTTTAAAAACAAAAGGGAACTGGCTCATGCTTAGACTCCAAGAATTAACTACTTATTTGCAAATGAATTATGCATAAGCCACAGGTTGACATGTTCAAAAGTTTGAAGTCAGTACAATTTTTTTTGAAATAACTAATTTATTATTTTTATTCAGCAAGGATGCATTAAATAGATCGGAATGACAGTAAAGACATCTCTAAAATTGCAAAGGATTTCTATTTCAAATAAACGTATAACTTCTTTTAAAGACTGATATTAATAAGAAATGTATATTTTTGTTAATTATTTTAAAATAATATTGCTGGTTTTTTTTTTGCGGTTTCAAAAATCATATCAAGTCCTGGACTTCTGTACCTGTTGATTACAAGTTTTACAGAAATCAAAGGAATCATAGACACATACATAACTTAAAGACATTTACTAACACACATCCTGGCTTTTTCAAGTCTTTGTAGTTGATAAAGCAGATAACAACAATATAATTCTACTCATGCAAGTGTGCATTCTTTCCTTTAAATGTGTTTGAGAGACAAGCAAAATGTGTGTGTGTTATGTCTGCACGGCTGCATCTGATTGGTCAGGTTCCAGGTGTTAAGAGCAGTTTTAAAGGCAGAGTGGTTTTGGAATGAAATGAAGTGAGTATTGAGGCAATTCTGACCCGTGAACTCACTCTTTGATCGTCTCATTCACGGTTGGACTTCAAAAGATACCCACAGAGCACCACTCAAAAGAGGAAACTTTAGGAATGCCACCTGACATTCTTAAAGATAGAATCTGTTCCGTAAAGAATCAAATCCAGCAAACTGAGAGAGCCACTTTTGGACAATTCAGCCACACAGGACTCTTTATGAGGGTTTAGAAAGTTGGACTACAGTTGTCGAAGGGAATCTGATAAAATCTGAACCTGATAAGGTGCATTTCCTGCCCGTGAATGAACTGCAGGAAGCAGACAGCACTTGCTCAGGTGCTATTTAAAATAACTTCCTTTGAGGCTGATAATCATCTGGACTCTTAGAGCACCTCACAAACCAGCTATACGATAACCTTGACTAACAACCTTGTCTCAGTCTGCGTAACAAGTGGAGTCATCTAAGGCCCAAGGAACCCAGTAAGAGCACTGGCTTTGCTCTCTTAATTCTCCATTATTCCAAATTTCATACATTCCTCACTGTTCTAAGCTTTCACTTTTCATTATGTCCTACTTTAACTATTAAACACTCTTAAGCTGAGATGCCTTAACTCAGAGCTTTTCGATTTTTTACATGCTATGGACCCTCTTAAAACATAAAAGGTAGCCATAAATATTTAACCCTTATTTTAAGATTTTTTTCCCCCCATTTTTGTATTAATTTAAATCTGATCAATTTTTTTCTCTCTCTAAACTTTTCCACATGCAGCCATTGGACCCCAGTTTAAAATGACCTACATTACCTAATAACCTTAATGACTAAATAGTCAAGTCTTCCTGAAATCCACTGAAAACTATTTCATATAATTTAATGTAACAAACTACATACTGTTGTATGATCATTTTAAATATGCTAAATATATTTATCTGACTTTGCAGATCTTAAATTGCAATGCCTGTTAATGGACAAGACACAGGTGTATGCAGCTGCTTGATCCCTAAGTAGGGAGCAAATGACCTGAGCAACACTAGACTCTCCTATAATCACAGGAGTGAACGTAAATGAGAAGAAAAGCTGAGGATGAAAGCACACCACATTTAGTCAGCGCCTTCCGAGTTACTCCCCATTTAAGGCTCACTTATTAAAACTAATTTGTGACGATCTATTTGCATAGCCCCTCCCCCAACGTTATTGGTGAGGAAACATTTTAAAGACATTTAGAATCATAGTTTAGTGGCCTATAGCGAGAAATTGTTCAAAATTCATTACCAAAGGGACGATCTGACTCACCTGTACAATGACGTCACGTCTGTAGCCAGACTAGCCACTATTGCAGAAATGTTGAGTATTTGCACTATCCTCGAATGTCTCATCTTTTAACATCTTAGAAAATATTAAGCGCAATTTAGGTACAACTGTCTGTTACATGAATATTTAGTCTAATAAAATCCACATTGTTCTTTTTGTGTTCTGGTTTTAACGGTCTTAACCGGTTTTCCAACAAATCTTTATATAACGTTAAGTGTTGATTAATCCTACTGTATTATTGCATAATTTTGTTTCCAAATAACACGACTAAATATTGTTTTTGCAAGTTTTTAAGTAATGGGGTCTATGTAATCCAGGGAAAATTTCATTACATTAATTCCAGGCCCTAAATTAACCTTTTTAAAACTTTA
This sequence comes from Enteromius mattozi, assembly GCA_032359235.1. Classification (NCBI taxonomy): domain Eukaryota; kingdom Metazoa; phylum Chordata; class Actinopteri; order Cypriniformes; family Cyprinidae; genus Enteromius; species Enteromius mattozi. Next base: position 12,026,779 of record JAUMHE010000061.1, read on the forward strand.
AAGCCATTGACTCAATCCGTTGAGCGAAGGCACAGCAATAAAGCGCGAGACTCTTGAATTAGTTATTTACACTGCCGCTGCCTCGAGCAGTCTGCACTTCAGGTTTCGAAAAATATACAAACTTCAGTTCAGAGAAAACTTCAAATTAATTTCAAGTTGGACAGATTACAAGCTGATAGCTCATGAGTACTGTAAACGTCTTACCTCGCTTCTCAATGACACGACCGTCCCGTTCTCAACGCAGGTACTGAAGTGTCAGCCTGTGCTATGATGACTCCGTAGTGAACAGGAGAGGGTGCTCTGCTCTGTTACTTCCGTGCCGACTTTATCTTCATTCAACTCACTCGGCTTTATATTTTTTTTTATTTTTATTAAATCCAGCCAAGACCAAAATTGTCCAAAAACTTATCAAAAGTTAATAAAAAGTCTCACCAATTTCTCTTGCATGAAGTTATTACAATAATTCAACAAATTGAAGATTGCATCCGTTTCTTCCATGGAAAACCTAAGAATAGATTTTGCTCATGTTCATAGCATATTTCTTCATAGAATCAAAGTAAATGGTGAATGAATGCATGTATTCCCTGTGTGGCTAAACGGCTTCACAGAAGAAAGACATATATGGGTGAATGACAATAAATTGTGAAAAAAGGTTTGCTCCGCTGCTAAATCTACATAAATGAGCATTCTGTATATTCTATAAAGAAAAACTGACTTCAAAAGTTTTTTTCTTTTTTAATCAAGACACACAAACAAAACTGGCCTTTGACAAACAAAAAAAAACAAAAAAAAACTGACCAAGCAGAACTTGAAAACTGAATGGCAGTGTTGTATAATTCACTGTTTTTTTTTCCATTGCTCAAGAAATAAAAGCATGAACATTATATGTAATAAAACACCAGCAACAATCATTTTGGTTCAATGTAAGAAAAATAAAACACCCATGCCTTTCGAAGTATAAAATCTGTTTTCTCAAGTGCAAACTTGAAGGCTACAAACATGGTTTAACATTATTGATATATTAACTGAAACAGAACTGAATAAAGAAAAGAAAACTGGCAGTGGCCGTTTGTTTTGAACTTGACACTGAAGAGCTTGAGTTACTATTTGGTTCCACAAACTTGTTTCACAAGGAGAACCAATTTCTCGATGTTGTCATTTAATTTCTCGATGTGGTCAATCTGAAAGAGGGAAAAACATTTTAAAAAAGATTAATAAAATTAAGTGTATGCGTCAACAATGCATATTGGCTTCCTAAAAAAGTCACGAGTTTTGTTTGCAAATTTTCCAACCTTTTGTTTCATCTCAAAACAGCAGCATGTTTGAGGACCTGGAAGAGAAAATACATTAAAAAGTTTTGGGCTTTTTTGTGCTGATAAAAAACAGCAACGGTCATGAACTAGGCTAAACCACTCAGAATATGTCATTGATTGCAAATGTCATTATTTTTACATTGCTTAATCTTTTATAAGTTTCAGTCTCAGAAATGAAAATAGTACCCACCATTGCCACTTTCTGTGCTTGCAATATTGCGTGGCTTAGTGCATTCCACTGCAGTCATTGCCTTGAACATGTTTTCTGAAATCAGACATAATAAACATTTGACAACTCTTCCCTCGGGTATAATGACAAGGCTTGTTTTAAATAACACCTTTGCGTTACATCTGAGAACACCAGGTGGAAAAGCACCTGTGCATCACAATTTCATTGCTAAAGATCCTGGGCAAATTCCTGCACAAGCCCTATAAATACCTACAAAAATACACATCCTGACAACATGAATTCTGCTCAATGTTTAATTCCTCACCTGGTTCCTCAAGCCTGCTGCTGGCACTTAAAGGCGGGGCTTGATCTTCCAGGTGAGGTTTCTCAATGTTTGCAGATTGAGGTTGATCTGCAGGTTTAATCGAGCTGACAGTTCGTGTCTTCCTCTGTTCTACATCCTTTTTTTCCTCAACAACAATGGCAGGTGGTTTTGAGCTAGACTTGCTCTGTCCTTTCTGCATAGCTCCAAGGATAATGGAATTAATGTCTCTGTCAGACTGACCAGACTGCTGGGTAAGGGTTAGCAGGTTGGAGGTCCCATCAAAACCCTGCAGAGATGCCAGGACACCCCTGCTCAACTGAATCCCAAAGAGCTCCAAAACTTCAGTGGGCCACACAGCAGGAAAGTTCTCTTTGCCTGTAAAGGGAAAAAACCCAACAGGATCACAACTATGACTTAACAATTCAAACTGGAAATCCAAATCTGTCCTCTGACCTACAAGGGGTTTAACATTGGCAAAGCTATGTGCATGTAGAGAAGTTCAGGTAGCTTACCTGACAGCGCACATCTGACTATCTGGAATGGATGCTGGAGAAGTTCTTTGGTGATGGGAAGGATACTGGAAACAGGGACTGTCTCCATGTTCCCATAATCGGCATAAATTACATGCGCATACTTGCTTGTTACCTCCAGCACAACAGCTCGGTACCAATTTTTGTCACCTGAATCATCAGAGTTGACAGGTTTAAGAAAGCAACCAACATATCTTTACCTATTACTTTAAAGAGTTGGTGTTTTATTGCGAATATCTGCTAGTATACCAAGTATAGTAATTCCTTTATATTTTTAAAAAGTCATGAAAATGTTTGTGGGGTCTGCGTTTATTAAAAAAAAAAGAGGTATAAAACAGGCATATTGTGAAATATTATTTAACTTATTTTTTCTATTTAATATAATTTTAAAATGCAGTTTATTCCTGTGACTGTTAAGCTACATTTTTAGCAGCCATTACTCCAGTCTTCAGTGTGACATGATCCTTCAGAAATTATTCTAGCATGTTAATTTACTGCTGAAGAAACATGAATAATAACGAAAACAGTTGTGCTACTTAATATTTTTGTGGGAACTGGAACTGACCTGAGAACTGTGCACAACAAGCAGCTCCTGGTAAAGGGTGGCACTGATTAGGGATTGACTGTTTGCTGCAGTACTTTGCAACATCACTCATAACAGTCTTTAGACCCTCTACATTCACTGGAGGGTAGGGAGGGACAAAAATCAGCTGAATATAAAGCATTATTATTGTAATAGCCAACCAATGATAGTTATAATATAATCATTATAATAGCTGCTCTAGCTATACTTTAAATCCTATTTGATGAATACACACCTTGTCCAGGATTCATTATGTAAAAGAGACCAGGGCTGATCACTGCTGCCACCCTTGGTTGGAAAGTATCAGTGCAAGACAGCTCCAATGTCTTCCAGTTCAAAGGAAAAGAGCCGCCTAGATGAGAGTACATATTTAATTATACACAAAAACCCAACTTGCATATTACTAGCAATAACAAAACTGCCTTTATAAAATACAGCATTTAAAAAACAAGAAAAAGAAAAAAGAAAAAAAAGGTTTTAGCATCAGTTATGCTAACTTCAGTGGTAGACCGTAAGGGCCAGCAAAGCCTTCTCTGCTGGCCTAAACACTATCAGAATTTCTAATTTATTTTTTATATATTTTTCCATGAATGTGTATTAAAATTATTTCCAATAGTCTATTTTCCTCATTTCATAGATTTTCACTTTGTTACGCTGCTTCCAGCAGTGTATGTTCATATTAGAGCTTTTATCCAATCATTTCAACTTCAACTTACTTGATGAGGTTGAATCTTCTGTGTCTTTGGTAACTCCCTTGATCACTTTCAAAGGCTCTTCAGCAGGTGGATTCTGATCAATGGGTTTAAGGGTGGGCAGATCCTCAATCTGATTGGTTTTAGATGGCTGCACTGGAGATTGTTTCACCTGTACGAAAGGTTTAGCTAGGCGCTCTGAGATGAGCACAGCAGCAATGCTTTGTCCAGAGCTCTCCAGCTCCACCCCATAACCCTTCTCAGTGATAGACAGCACTTTGCCACTCAACGGCTGACCAGCACAAAGACCCTGAAACTTATGCACTGCCTCTTTAGTCCACTGACCCTCCAGTGGTTTTACTCCTGCACACACATATGTACAATGCATTTAAAATTTTATATACAGTAAAAACATACTTCAATATCGAGAGTACTAGAGCACAACCATTATTTTGTTGTACTGATGTTAATTGACCGATATAAGCCGGTCACAAATTTATCAGCGAATAACCCTAACCGATAATAACCATTACCACTATTTAGTGCACTGATGACAGACTCATTTTGGATAAAGTTTGTTGTACTGTTAAATACCATGCTTCCATTACATATCTTCGTCACATCATTAAAAGTGTTTAATCACATTTCAGTGATCATTGTAAAAAAAAATTTGTGTATATATTATGTTTGTAAATACTGTATTGTACCAGTCAGAAGTGTATAGACACGAATGGGAAGTATGTGCAATCTTTTGACTTATACTTCACTATAATATACACATTATCAGATTTTTCCACTGATCACTCTCTATCTGTATCGGCCCCCCAAAAAACTCATATTGGTCATGCTCTAGAGAATACATGTTTGTTCTGTGGGTAATGAGTGGAAAACAAACACTTTGTTGCTGTCTGTTTGTCTATGAATCATTCAGAGAAAGCAGACCTGCAAGCCAGCAACGAATTGCTTGGAAGGGAAGTTTGAGCAGGTTTGGTGTGATGGCCTTTAGATGTGCTGCCTCCACCTCACAGGAGTTCCCATAGTCCACAAAATAAACTCTGGTCCTACCCTCTCCACACACTTCTAACACCATGGCCCTGTACCAGTGTGCATCTCCTGCAAAGAACAAGCAAAAATACATACAAAAATACTTTTTTCTGAACAATTAAATTTAGCAAGGATTAGGTTTGCAAAGTGGTGGAAATTTTCCTGAAGTTTTCTAAACATTTCTCAATTTAAAAAAATAAAATAAATTAAAAAAAACAAAATCTCTTTGAAAATGAAATTTTTTGTCCTTTTGCAACACTAGCAAGGACGCATCGGTTTAATCAAAATGGACAATAAAGACTTTTACAGTACATTGTTGTCCTCTTTCAATAGCACTTAAAAAAAACAACTGACAAAAACCTTGAATATAATCTGATCGATGTCTATAGGTGTGGCAACAGTAGTATTAGCGGAATAATTGACTCCAGGGTGTTGAATTATTAGAAAAATTATCATACCGACCCCAAACTTTTCAAAACATATCTAGGATCTTAAGTACACAGTCTCAGCTGTCTACTTTTCTGCTTCTATTAAATAAATCATACAGGGGAAAAAAGGTGTCTGTTTTTTTCCTGTTACTTTCATTGTAAGTGTGTTACTGTAAGCATGGTGTTTGCTTCTGAAGGATGAGTCAATATCACCTGTGAAGAGAGCACAGCATGGTTCCCCCACAGTAGGGGTGAAGGAAGCTCTAACCGATTCACAATGCTTCATGAGCTCATAAGATAGCTCTGTCAGGGTATGTGCATCTGCAAGACACAATTAAATACTTGGTTACAAACACATACGTAATGTGTCCTACAAAGAAAGAATAACACTGATAAACAGCTGCACCTGATTTGCTGTAGTTGTAACAGTAGAATTCATCAAGGCTTTTGAGACTACTGATTACCAGCTTCACCTTTTGGCCATCAAAGGGAAGTTCAGCAGAAGTCCACACCATTTTCTCAGCAACAGGTGGACTGAGGGCTATAGAGTAAAATAAAATTATACAAGTCAATTATCCGTTAAGTAATGGCAAAAATTAAAAAAAAAAAAATTACTACAACTATTCCTCACTTACAGGGCATTTCAGGGAAGGAGGTTTGAGTAGGTTCATGCTTCTCTGCCTCCATACTTTCAATGGCAGCATAACCCATGTTAACCAACACCTCAGCTGCATTGGTCTGAGGGTCACTGGACTCATCAATCATGGACACCAGAGCCCTACCATCCTTCTTACCCAGAATCTCAACCCGAATGAAGCGGTTACAAACTAGACGTTTCACCATCGAAATGACCTCCTCTGACCAGGTGTCTGTTGGACACTTTATACCTAGAGCAGTATGAAATGTTTAAGGGTTAAGATGAGAAATTATTGATAGACTTTTTTTTTGGGGTTAACTACCCCTTTAACTAATCATTAAAGGGGTTTGCATGCACACAATTACAAAATCAGTGAATGAAACGTACTGTACCTGCTAGAGAACAAGGGATTGCTTGAGTTGCCAAAGCCAGCAACTCCTTGCTGATTGGTCGTAGGCGGTTTAATTCAACCACCTCAGAGTTTCCAAAGTCTATGTATCCAACACACACACGATCTTCCGAGGAATAAGCCAGAACTTTAGCTCGATACCACTGGTTGTCTTCTGTAATACATGGAGATCAGTTCAGAAGACATCAAATTTATGTTTGGTTTTTTTTTGCACCCAATACCTTTCACAGTATGAGAAGGACCACTATGAAATTTGTACATGAATCAAAAAGGAAAAAGAAATTCAAACTTCTATTGCTATTTTTATGGCGAGAAATATTATGGTTAAATTATATTATATTTTCATAATTTCACTGGACTGACCAGAGAAGAGTGAGCAGCAGACAGTTCCTGGTGCAGGTCTGAAGTTCTCATTGGCTGGAGTGTTTGAGCAGTGCTCCCTTAAATTCACCTGCAACTGCTGGATTACACCTAAATACATGAAGATTGCATCATACACTGAACCTACTGTAAGAATAGCATATATTTTAGAAAAAAAGGATTAACATTCAGGAATTTTAATCAGCATAGTTTAATGATTTTTGAAGGATCATGTGACTAATGTCTGAAATATTTATAAATAGTTTTTTAAAATCAATTGTATCACACATTGACAGTATTATTTTTACTATACTTCAATCAAATAAATGCAGTTTTTAAATAAAAAAAAGAATAATGTCATGTAGTAATAATGATAGAGATAAAATTGTGTTTTAAATTGAGTTGCAGAAATCTCACTCGTATTTTCAAGCTTTTGACAGAGAATCTCAGAGGGAGACTGGAGGTGGGTGACAACAGCAGTGAACGGGTCACCCACTCCTTGAGTCAACGGCTCTGGAGGCCTGGCATCAGTGTTCTCATTCTTTCCTCCAGACAAGCGCTTGAAGTTCTCAAAAGATGCTGTCACCAATGAATCTGAAGGGGGATGCGAATAGAAGGAAGTGAAAAGCAAAGAATGGAGTGAAACATTTCATGAAAGATAAGATAAAGGCACAACTCACTGATGTCATGCTCAGTCTGGGGTTTGACAGAATCGTCCTCCTTTACAGCATAGCCTTGCTCGATCAGGAAAGTGCTCATGTATTTACCTGTGAAACAAATTTAGACCTTCTATTTAAGTCTTGCACATTTCACATAAAGCTCTCCAAACAGCGACTGCAATGAACCATGAATGCCCTACCAAGATTGCTTAAAGGAACATCTACAGCAAGCAGAGCCCCATCATTCACGATATCCAACACTGTGAAAGTGAGAATCTTTCCAGCAATTAACTGCCTTACAGCAATAGTGCATTCGCCTGTCCAACTTCCTGTCAGAGGCTTTACCCCAGCAACACAACACTGCAAAGCCTTTCAGACACATAAAAAAAGCAGCTTTGGCAATAGCATGACATAGTAGAATCATCAAACTATTAAAATATTATAATAACTCACAAATGGTGGTGCAGCATCAATGTTCTCAAAGAGAGGCCTTATGTTGTCAAACGTAACATTCTCCTCATTTCCAAAGTCGATGTAAAACACACTGGCAACTCTACGGGCCACATCCACTGACTGAACCTCAGCTCGATACCAGTTCTAAATCAGCATGAAAAAGACCAAACTGAGCTGTACAGCTGTACAATTCACTACAGTCTATGTTTGAGACAGATAATTTCATTGGTTGCAATAACACACAGGAACATGAATGCTTATTTCCAGGGATTGAAATTGACTTTTTCAGCCAATTTGGCTACTAAATTGTTTAATTCTTTAAAAAGTTACCGGCCACTCAAAACGGAAAAAAAAAAAAAAAAAAAAAAAAAAAAAAAAAACAGACAACTCCTAAAGTTTTTGACATTCTTCATATTCTGTGTAGCGGTCAGTTACTAAAATGAAATCGGTATCAAGAAAATTTAATCAAAATGTAATAAAATGTTGTCATGTTGCTCAGAGACGCTTAACAGTGCTACTGCTGTGTTTGGCATGTTTTTTTGTTGGCGAAAGAGCAAAAACAGACAATATGGGGTCTAAAACATAAGTCTCTTGATATTGACTTATTGAACTGTTGTATAAAATCGATCACATTTGTAACCATGCTGCTTTAAGAAAAAAAAAAAAAAAAAAAAAAAAAAGTAACTTCTTGATATTAACTATGTGAACTGATATAAATAAATTTTCTGCCCTCTTATCTTGAATTGTGATCATTCTTGATGCATATTAATTGTCATGTAATCATGTAGTGAAAGAACGCACTCACGCACACTAGGTTAGTCTAAACACAGATTTCATCACGTTGTGTATGTGTGTATTCTGTAGGTGGGTTTTTGCAATATACTCGACAATGTCATAATGTCTCACAATTTCAGTATTTGCGCTAAGCCTGTGCAGATTTGGCTTGCATAAACTTCCCCAGGAAATTAATGAGTGAACATAAGAAAAGTAACCCACCACAGATGATTTTTACCCGTATTTCACGGGTGTTAATTTAAACCCTGCTTATTTCACAAAAATAGTAATCGCTTTGGGTTCTCATAAATTTAAATAAAGAAAATAAAAAAAAAAAAAAAAAAAAACTTACCCGATCAAAAGAAAATTTTACAGCACAGAGCTCCCCAATTTCTGGCTTGTACTCAGCAGCAAATGAAGTGCTATAGGCATTCTGGAGCTCTTTGGTGATGTTTTTCAGGGACTCCATTTTCTCTACTGACTGCAGGTGAATGGAAAATTCCCCAGGGTTCCTCAGATCAATTACTGTACCCTGAAAAAAGATCCACTGTGAGCCACAATATCCGTTAATGGGGCACATAGAAATGTAGACCTAAACTGAAAAAGTACCCGTATCTCAGATCCTTTAGAAACAACATTCTTGCGCAAATCACGTCGATACATTCTCTTTGGCTGTACTTCAGCACAGATTTCCTTTATTTAAAAAATAAACATAAAAACAAGACAAAAAAGAAAAGTGATCCCCGCTTATGAAGGAATTAGATTAAACATCTACAGTAACTACTGTAAATATAAGTCACTTCAGTAACAAAAGAAATACCTTAGCTTGAAGTCCACCAAGTCCATTTCCACTTGGAAGAGGTGTGGATTCCTTAGTTTTCTCACTGATTGAAAAGAAGGTATATTTTCACAATGTGCTTCCAACATGTAAATGACACTAATATCAAAAAAACATCCCTTCTAGTACCTGGAAACTTCTGGGATGCTAGATTTGCAGACATGTCGATGAGCTTTCCAATCCTGAGACTGACAAGCTACAGAACAGTAGCATGTTTTTTTACAACGAGTGCACCTGAAGTTTCCTAAAAACGATACAAGAAAACAATTACAAATGACCTATTCATTCTGCTCATCAAAAAACGATCTAAAAAAAACATTTTTTTAATCTTAATTACTAAGTCTTGTGTTCTAAAATAAATATCAAAACTAAAATGATACACTGGTGAACTTTTTGAGCAATGTAGCAAGTTTGAGAAATGTTGTCATTAACGGTCAACCAGGTGAGACAAAGTGCCCACGACTGACCTAAAATATCGAAATATAAATTTGTATTTGTAAGTTCCCAAGCACCAACACTCAACAAAAAAAAAAAAAAACTTGTCTAGCAAAATTGCTTAAAAGGTTGCCCCATATATTATCAGCCTTACTGTTATATGTATATATGCTATCATACATATTTATTTTACAATTTTAAAATCCAATAAAGATATGTTATTAAAAAATCCAAAGGTTATACTTTCTTTTAAATGTTCTTTTTCTTACCACATTGGCAGATTGTTTGTATTTAAGCATATAATTTTTGCAATGTGGCAAAATGTCAAAAATAATGAACACTGAAATCAAGCAAATCAACCTACTGTACCTTGGTGACTGCAGTAATTGCACAGCTTTACCAGTGGGCCCACCGTAGACCCTGCTATCTGTGGAGGAGACAAAAAATCTCCACACTGCAGAAAAAATAAACCCTTACTTGTACAGAATGCTCTCAGCTTACAGAGACAGTTCACCCAAATATTAATATGCTGTTATTATTTACTCGCCCTCAAGTGGTTCCAAACCTGTATGAATGTATTTCTTCTGCTGAACAGATGAATGTGGGTAACTAAACTGTTACTGGTCCCAATTAAGACATCCATAAAGGTTTGGAACTACTTGATATAAGCTACAGAAAAACTGTAGTTTTGGGTGCACTATTACTTTAAAGCCTGAAGAGAAAGAAAAAATTAGAGAAATACTAGGTATTTGTATTTTAAAAATAACTTTATAATACAGACATCATCACATACGTACATTCTGACTACTTTTTGCAGAAATCGCATTCTCCTTTCTAACGGCATCACCCATAGGACCTAAAGAAGATTAAAAGAACATATTCTAGATTAATTTTTGAAGACATGCATGTGTAATTTTCAAACACATTTCACCCATACCATCTAGAATGTCACTTGCTAGCAGATTTTCTTGAGCAAGCTCGTGAAATGTTGGTGCTGGGCCTCTAGGAGTAACGTTTAGTGAACTTGGTCCAGTTGCAGGTCTCCTCAAAGGGAGATTGGGTCTCATCAAGGTCTGAGTAAAGGCACGATTCATTGCTCCTTTTTCCGTCTTACTGCGAGATGAAAAACATTGTTAATCAGTGCCATTGGTCATTGTGTGAGTATTTGGGATTAGGCAAGGTTAGTCAATCCTGCTCCTGGAGAACCAACTTCCTGCAGAGTTTAGCTCAAACTCTACTACAGTAAGGTTACACCCGTCTGTCCTTTTCAAGCGAACCCAGAGACCTTCGTTAGCTGGGTCAGGTGTGTTTGATTAGAGCTTTAGGTAAGTAACGTTACATCTAAAGCAAGAGCACTGACGCAATGTTGAACGCACGTGGTGGGTCATGCATGCCCTGGCATACTTCTGCTTTCGTATAAATATGTGAATAGAGCACGCAAGCGTCTCACAAGTCTTTCCTACCTAAAACTTACATTATAGTCTCTGAACTAACTAGAAAATACTGTATAATGAGTATATTTACGGCAGTTTTCATTCTGAGAACAACCCAATGCTCTTCACGTCGCACCTGTCTTGCTAGGTTAATTAAAGCGCACGTTTATTCTTCGCGTGTCCTATACCCTTCATTTTGTTACATTTGTGGGGTAAGACTTTATATGTTATATGGATAAGTACGTAACAAATTTACCGAATATATTATCGCCGAGATGAAGAATGTTCCTCACTTTTGACAGGATCAGATCACCTCGTGGTAAAATGCACTCCGTGCGCGTGCTCAATTGAACGACCTCTCTGTGACCCAAGGAATTCACGTGACTGGGGAGCTTTTTTTTTTCCTCTCCTTTACACATTAAGGTGCTTTTCACAGTAGGCTACGTAAAAAGTCGATGTTGTGCAACAGTTTTTATTATTCATTTTATTTTTATGAATGTATAAAACCTGCACAATTATTGTTTTACTGTAAATGTAAGATATAGACGATATTTCTAAACATATAAAACATAAAAATGGTAGAAGTAGGCTAAATATAAGATAAAATAAGCAATGTGCATGGATTGAAAAATCTTTCATATAAAAAAAAAAATATCTGAAGACTGAAGGCTTTTTTCCTTTACACACTAATGTTTCAGTATATTGATACAATTAACACTTGAACTCCATAGAAATGTTTTTCAACCACCTACGTTTGTAAATGCAATAATCATATAAAATAATTTTGTTTTATATTATTGTCATGGTATTTTGTTCTGTTGATATTAAGTACTGTTGAAAACAGTTGTACAAAGCAATTTGTACAACTAAGCATAATTTCACTTTCAGCTTTTTAATCTTGTCGAAATGTATGTACAACTCCCCCTAAATTAAAAAAAAAATATATATATACACTACCGTTCAAAAGTTTAAGAACAGTAAGATATTTAAATATTTAAATTTTATTTCCTTTTTTTTCTCCTCAGGATTCTTTGATGAATAACAAGTAAAAAACAACATAATTTTTTACCAAATATAAAACATTTCTA
>JAUMHE010000061.1:12060816-12072162 GCA_032359235.1 Enteromius mattozi
AATTACCTATTCATGTAATCACCTAATCCATTGAAGAGCATAATCCATTGAAATGCATAATGGAATTGGGTCTTTTAACGCATTTGAAAAGGCTATCTATGAATAGGTAAGTTATTATGTAAGGTATTGTGAAGGTCCACATATATTCAAACAGAAAAGTGTTATTTTAAACTTTAATAATATTTTAAAGAATTACCGCTTATGATTAATAATGCAGCTTTGGTGAGCATGAAATCTGACAAGCCAAAAAACTAAATTTAAAAATTAAGTGATACTCTTACAATGGATATGTAAAGTTATATCCTGTCTTTCAAAATATAGAAAAGTGTCCCACTTTAGGTGAGGATAAAACTAAAATACTGTGATGTGTTACTAAAATATCATATAAATGCTTTAACACAAATCTAATCTTAATATTTATGCATTTAAACCCTCTGGATTGCTGACCTGGTTTACTTTCTTGTAAGTGTGTTACTGTAACCTGCAATTTTTGAGAGTGAGACATGAGTCAAAATGAATTTCTGTAGTGATCATCGGTGTCGATAGCATTTGTGGCATAAATCTTAACATGCACTGAACCCAGATTCTTTTTCTCATCTTTGTGCCAAGTTTCTTATTTTTGTTGTTTGTACTATTGCTCTTATAGTGTGACTGTAGCTCCAAATCTCTTACTTTCAGGCTCTCTAAACGCACGAGGCAGCAGTACGGATGATCGGTCTCCAGAGAATCAGTCCGGTTCATCTGTGGTAGTGGTGGATAGCTTCCCCGAGGTGGACAAAGCTGTGCTGGTGGAGCGTATTGTGCGGTTGCAGAAAGCACACGCTCGTAAGAACGAGAAGATTGAATTCATGGAGGACCACATTAAACAGTTGGTGGAGGAGATCAGGAAAAAGACAAAGTGAGTGAGAATGGAAAAAGACAAAGTGGAAGGTAAAAGACGATGGAGAAAAGCTTCTTTGCTCCCATCCCAAAGCTTAATTTGACATTTACAAATGAGCATGAAGCTGCCTGGCTGACACTGATATATATGTTTTCCTATATATCCAAAGTTGTGAAGAAGAACACCAAATAGAATCCATGAGTTTAATAGAAAATTAATAATGCAGAAGGATACAGTGGCACCAGAAAGCATTCAGACACTTACGCCACACTGAAAAATGTATGAATGTCTAATAAAATATCAAAATGCAGTATTTATTTTTATATGACTGTAGCATACATTTACCCACACAAATACTGAAAAAGCCAAACCCATTAATAAAAACACTAGTTTGGCATGCAGTGTGTTTAATATTTAACACTGATATCTGACCTGATCAGGCAATGTTAAGTGTCCAAATATTTCTGTAGTGCTGCCACTGTAGAATAGCTCTGAGCTCATGGTTTGGAGAATTTCTCACTGCTGCCCTTCCTTTCCATCTGGTTGAATTTGGCTGGTCATTGTCCCTTTCTTGCATCCTCTCTTTCTCTTTATTTTTCTTTTGTTGTTTTTTTTTCTTTATTTATTTGTTTGGGGGCTTCCTGACCAAGGCTTGTATCTTGACTTTCATTACAAAAGGAAATCTGGCAGACATTTATCTTTTTCTTTCACACACACACACACACACACTGAGCTAACCTATGCTTCTAACAGAGAGGTCTTGGCAGTGATATTTATAGCTGTCTGTTCTTGCGGGAGTGATGCGTCACCGAGGTCGCTAATGATGCCTGATACATATTCATACGCACCTCCATACATGAGGAATCAGGCCGCGGGTGCCCATTTCACCACAGAAAAAAAGCATCTTTTTGCTAAACAAAGTGAATGGTCTTAGAGAATGAGAGCACTTTGTTTATGTCTTTGGATAAGATGAATAATTAAACATGCTGCAGAGGGCTACAAGTTGGGTTACCACCACCGCTATGGATAGAAATGCCATTTCTGTCCTTTTCCAATCACTTGAGTAATGGTAGGCTTTCAATCGGTCCACCTGCACTAACCCACTTTCATTAGTTCTAATCAAAGACACATCCCATTGAGGTCAGGCTTAATTTAGCCTCCTTAGCTGATCTTTAGCCGTTACTTGTAGCTGAGCTTCCTCAAATTCCCCAAGCAGTGGAATGTTTGCCAGTGTTTATCGACCGTTGCCATTTGAGGGATCCTTTGACACGGGGGAAGGTTAGATCTAGCTGGTATATCGCTCAAGGCTCAGTGGAAATTGATTACAGCATAAAACTGAGGTTGATTTAATAAGGTTTCCTTGATTTAACAGCGTGACTATACCTAGCTGATCATTTCCATTTATCTCTAAAGAGATAAGCGTAAGTATACTCACTGCGCCTCTCATCAAGGGGTGGTTAGAGGAAATCACAGATGTTCTGGAATTGATACCAAGTGACGTTAGATTTGCATGTGATACATTTTTAGTGGAATGGTGCAGAAATCATTGCTGTTTAGTGGTGATTGCTACCAGCAGATGATGAAATGTGTGGGGAAAAATGATTGAATGTTTAGAATCGAACCCCCTCTAATTGACATGCGACCCCCAAAGGACCACTTTATCATTAGGGATGTCAATATTAGATCACTTCCTCAATGGATAGTCGTTTAAATTAAGGATCAATGAATCGATTAATCGTTAACCTTAACCAGAGGCCAGCTTCCTCACCCGAATTAAAGTTTTTAGTCTAAATAAAAGGCTAGTACCACGATAATGAAATAAATAGGCCTAGATGTGATTATGATCATTTGATAAAAATGATCATCTTCTTACTGTGGTAAACATGCAGGGAAATGAAAGATTTTTGTGGTCATGAATTAACAATTCGCTTAATCACTTAAGTTGTTCCCGTGTTTTAAGTTAAATCATAGGGTTTCTCGGGAAATGTTAATGAAACATGGACAGTAGCCACAAATTAATATGTCATAGGAAGGAATGAATATGGAACAAAAATCCTGCCTAAAGTATTTTGAAATAAAAAGCTTGTTGAATTCCACAAATCGAAAAAAAATACATTGCAATTAACAGTGCTTGCATTTTTATGCGCTGCATTTTAACATAGTTGTATATTTACGTAGTGAATATTTCAAACGGAAACATTTCACAAACATTTTCATGGTTAAAATTCAGTAATCAATATTCACCTTACAAAGTTCATTTTCAGAATATTCAGTTTGTTTAATAATTCCAGCAATAATATTCGTCAGGCAACTTTCGGTTAGTTTAAAAGACAATAAAAATAAAAGACACGTGTAACAGTAAATTGGATCCGTGCGCAGGGACGTCGCCAGAAAATCTTAAATGGGGGGCATTTTGTTTTCATAGAGGGGCACACTTTGTTTCTGATCTCAGAAATACACATTCACCAGAACAAAAACATTATTTATGGGATATATATTTCCAGGCCCGTCCCTGTTTACATGATCAAGAGTGAGCTTAATATTGAGAACGAACAACGTTCATTTTATAATGAATATTGCAGAGAAAATAATGTATTGTTGATATCACTAGGAATATTAGAAATCATGGAAATATTGTCAGGTGAATTCCAACATTGTGGCGGTTTTGCACAGACAAGGATGTTTTCAGAAACTTTAATAATGTAGTTTGCAAAATTAATGTATGAAATGATGTCTAGTATGGGTATTTTTGACCTATATATACATATATGGGTGGGTGTGTGTATATAATGTATATATAAGTGTGTGTATTTTGATCAACACTTTTGCGTCTGGATTGAAACAGGGATATGCTGTCAAGATTTATCTCTCATATTAGCTTTGATTTGATAAGCTCTTTGATATGAGCTCTCATCTTTACTCATGCTTCGGCTGTAGTGCTAGAAACTCACAATCCTCATAAAATAAACATAAAGATTCACATTTTGTCTTTTGATTTCTTGAATGAAGACAGAAGCTTAGAACTCACATATACGAACAGACTGTCAAATCCTAACTGTCTTTATTTGACTCTGTGACACTCTGTGTCTGTTTTTCTACACTCTCCTGGTTTTCCCACTGTCTATCTTTCACTTTTTCTGCCTCTAAGAAAGAATCAGGTCATGCCACCGTGCTTAAGCTATAACTGTGATCTCTTTTATACAAATAGGTCTTCAAATCAAAATCAAATGTCAGAATGGTGTCAGAGCTGTGGCACATGTAGTACATCTGTTGTCCGGCCTGGGTCATGTCCTGGTCCAATTCCCCCTCTCTTTCCCACAAGTTTACTGTCAGTTTATTTCTGTCCTCTATAGCCAGTAGAAATCAGGCAGTGGATTACTACTAAACTCTGCAAAAAAAAGGTGCAGGTTAAAATTAACTCCAGTTAACGCATGTTTATTTAGAGGCAACTTTTTAATTTCTTTGTGTTTCGTTTTGTTAAATACTAACATTACGGAGCTGGGGTCCACTTGGTGGACCCCATATTAGTAAAAGGTAAGTTGTTCATTTTTTTTTATTTTCTTTCATTTTGTGTGTGTCTATGTGTATGTATATGTGTGGGTGTTCGTCTTTTATGTATTTTCCCAGTTTCTTTTCTGTCACACTGATAAATAACCGCTCTGAGACATTTTGAGTCATCAGGATGGAAAAAATGTAAGTCTTTTTAAAAGTTTGTTTGATAAATGCCCCAGTGTGTTCATTTCAGATTCAGACAGTGAAATGAGATCAAATTCATCAATTCAGACAGCACTTACATTACAAAGCATGTGTAATCAGACAGCTTTTTTTTTGTTCTCAGGCGGAGACCTTTAGCCTCACGTCCTCTAATGTCTTTGTCTCGAGCACTGGTCTGAAGAAACCATTAGAATCGAATTCGGTCTTTATTTTGGCCATGCGTCACTGCAGAGAAAAGAGATTTGAAATAGTGGTGGCTAAAGAGAGAACTCTCTCCTGGAGACTAAAAGATCACTCCATCACTACGTCATCCTTTATAGAAAACCACACAAGCTGTTTTTTTCTTTCTCCCTTTCTATTCCAGCATATGGTAAATGAACAACAATAGTGATAGAGATAATTACTTTAGATTTCCATCTGCCCATCTGTGTGGTTCAAATTGAAGCACTTAAAGCTGAATTATGTTTCTTATAACTTAAAGCTTTTTTAAGATCTTTTTTTTTTTTACATCAGTCGTGATTACATCAATTAGCGATTGACATTCTGGTTGCAATTTGAACTAGGAAATGATACATATGTATCGTTGTTGTTATTATTACGAACATTATGAGTTTATTTTGTACTCCTAATTCCAAATGAAAAGCTGTCATCTCTTTTTCTGTGCTCTGGTGTACTTGTATTTCTCTGAGTTTCATTCGGGTAAGGTTGCATATAACATTTTACCAGAGGTGGACAGTAGTATTTTTTTTTTTTTTTTTAACTTTACTCAAGTAAATTTTAAAAAAGTACTTCACTACTGTCTGCTTCTGCGTTTTACCCTTGTTAAGGACTATGGGAAGGTTGTACTATGACTTCAATTTAATTTGATTAATTGAAAACCAATCTTTTATATACTTTCTTATAAGAAAAGCCGTTAACCAAAAAACCTTTCAGTCTTAAATCAAAATCAAGAAGCCTGTCCCTTATCTACACTTAGTAGATGACCACTATATTTGTTCATTAATTTAGGCTAATTGATTTTTTTTTCTTCAAGAAGAACTCCTGCAAAAGTGACAATGACATTAAAAGCTTTTTCAGTGAAATGAGTGTCACGTTAAATAAAACTTATGAGACCGGCTGGCGGATATTTAGCTGTTCCAAGCCTTCTAATCTGTTATTTGTGAAACTCATTTATCATCTAGAGTGAAAGAGAGAGAAAGAGAGAGACACTGATGAGGTGGATACAGCTAATGGGGTCCTAAAGGCTGCTGTCTTTTACCTCTTCCGTCCCTGGGCTTGTTAGTAACGTCACCTTTTACCTTTTTGCTGAGGGTTATTAGTGACAATGGCCTTTATGACTTGAGATTTCCTTGACACTTTAAATTGCTACGTGTGCATATATTCTTTGCAGCGCATGATGCAGTTAAAACTCTGTTTCCTGCAGGATTATCCAAAGTTACGTGCTCAGAGAAGAGTCTGGAGCTTTGTCTTCAGAAGCCTCGGATTTTAACAAAGCCCACCTGAGCCGGAGGGGAGGTATCATGGCATCGTTGTACACCTCTCACCCCGCCGACAGCGGCCTCACTCTTGACCTCTCACTGGAAATCAACCGCAAACTCCAGGCTGTGCTAGAGGACACCCTACTCAAAAACATCACACTGAAGGTAGAAGTCCAAATCCACATCCACACCATCCACCATATGTAATTAAAATAGGAGTTTGTGGATTGTAGACCATATATTTTGGGTTTACGTCAATTAAAGGAATAGTTCACCCAAAAATGAAAATTCTGTCATCGTTTACTCATTCTAAAGTAGTTCCAAATCTGTATGAGTTTCTTTGCTCTGCTGTACACAAAGGAAGATATTTTGAAAAACGTTTGTAACCAGGCTGTTTTGGGTCACCATTGACTTTCAGATATTTTTTTCCTACTATGGAAGTCGTAGCCTGGTTAGAAACTTCTTTCAGAATTTGTGTTTGTATCATAGCAAGATTGCAACAAAGTTGATAGCTCTAATAAACAAAAGCTGCCTTCTCGGGACAGTCCATGTGAACTCCATCTCCAGAGCTGTTCCTAGAGTCACTTCATGAGTATTTCAACTTTTACTATAGTAAAAAAAACCTACTGTCAAATACACACTGAAACTGAAAGCTCTTCATGGCAAACTGTAATAATAAAAGTTTTGCTTAACTTGAAGAAATGATGACAAAAATATTTATTTTACTAAATGAAATAAAACTAATTCTACATGATTATAAAATGATTTTATTAAGTTATTATTTTATTAAATGTTGCCCAGCTCTAGTATACTCCTAAAGGTGTGATCACTTTAGCCAAAAGGGTCCATTGCAAATAGTGTAGTGACTTACAAAGGACTTTGAAACCAGGTAGAATTCCGTTTGCGTAGTCAACATAAATATGAGCAAAATATGCATGGGGAGCTATTTTGCCATTACACAAAACTCACAATTGCACGACTTTCCCCCCTAAAGGTTAATTTGCATAGATCCATGGCTGCACAAAACAATTGATAAACCCAGTATTGAAATTCTGTAAGCCAGTAATTATTTTTATGTTATAGCCAATAATACATTTTCATTACATTAAATCTGAAATTAAACACTTTAATCAAAAATCAGTCATTTTGAATGCTACAAGTAGATTAAGACATCACAACATTATATTAAAAAATGGATATTTGGATTACTGATTGCAAAGATAATGTGTATGTCCAATTTCCAAAAATGATTGATGCAATAAATATTTCATATACAATATATTGTGTGTGTATATAGACTAGCCTCTTTATATGTCCCACTCAAACCTTCTGATTCAACAGGAAGTACATCACCACCTTAAATTGCGTTCTATGTCCTTTCACAGCATACATTTGCAACAGTGTGACCATATATAGACAAACTAGGTGTTGATATATTTATGTTAGTATTGAGTTCCACAATGGCATCCGTTGATGTAATTGCAATTATTAAACTAAGCTTCTGCGTAACTAGATTCCTGGTGATGCTATCAGAAGAAAAGCAAATTTGGTGGTGATGGATGACTGTTGAGTAAGTGGGCAAATTCCCATGCTGGCAGTGACCAGTTCTCAGTTCTAGAGCCGCATCCAGGTCACAACAGGGACAGCAGCTTTCTTGTTTGAGGGAGCACATCAGCGGGGAGATCAGAGAAATTATTAAAGTATGTTTTGAGGACAGTGCGCAAGGGGAACGCAGAGCTCCATTCGAAACACAATGGCAGGATTATGGTCTTAGCATGAGATGAGCAGGAAATCAGACCGTTTCGAAGCAAAACAGCCAGAAATTGCCTGATTATCCTAGCTTACAGGCTCGCTTCTCTTTTTGATTTCTGCATATATCAACGACAGTGGAAATAATAACGTTAGTCCTCACAGCTGTCTGATTTGTTTCTCTCGCTACAGGAGAATCTCCAAACGCTGGGTTCAGAGATTGAACGACTAATCAAACAGCAAAGAGTTCCGGACAACGCAGCCGGAAGGAAGTGAAGTCAGTTGAGGGGAAGGATGTTACAATGGCACACGCTGTACGACTGAGCCCGTTATGAAACGATTTACTCCGTTTGGGATCAAAACAGTGGTCTTTTCATCAGACAAGTTCAGTCTGTTTTATACACTGGAGGCACAGCTCTGAAGGACTGAACTGTGCTAACTTAGGATACTTTGGTGATGAGTGACTGAAAAGCAAAGAGATTACTTTTTTCACATCGTGCCCAACTGTCTTCTCTTCACCGTCCCCTGTGATGTAGCCTCCTCATCCGTGCCTT
The DNA here is from genome assembly GCA_032359235.1 of Enteromius mattozi. Taxonomy (NCBI): domain Eukaryota; kingdom Metazoa; phylum Chordata; class Actinopteri; order Cypriniformes; family Cyprinidae; genus Enteromius; species Enteromius mattozi. The sequence goes on from JAUMHE010000061.1 coordinate 12,069,192, forward strand.
GATGACTCGGTTCATCAGGTTCAGAGCAGAACTGTAGTCCAAATCCAGCACCGTGGTGTATGAAGTTGGTAGATGAATCACTATTCTCATAAATATGACCCCACGCTCTTATGAAGAACAAAATGTGCTGGACTAATGGAGATTCTGCAGCCCTTTAGAGACTCTTTCCTCTATTCATTGCATTGCAGGTTAATGGCCGCTCTTCGCCGTTTTCATGCAAACGTGCCAATTAATGAATGTATTATGTAATGAGAAGGACCCTCTCGTCTAATCCCACACGCTCTGACCCAGGAGTGTGGGCAACATTCCCCGTTCGAGCTGCTGCTAGGTTACTGCTACACCCGGAAAGCATTATCTCTCGCAAAGCACTTAGGGCGAGAAGGGCCATGCCAAAAAACACAGCTCTTGCTCTGTCTCATTATGAAGTTAAACACATTAATCAGAATGAATAACTACATCTCAGAAGTTTTGATACATGTAGGGCTAGTCTTAAGGGAGCTTGGGGTTCATTCTATGTGGATTAAGTTGTAATTAAATATTATAATTTTTCCCCTCTTCTTCTGCTCCCCCCCCCCACCTTCTACCTCTGGTTATATGTTTTCTGTAGAAACAACCTTGCAATTATTTTTATGTTCCAGCTTTTTTGCTTTTTTTTTAGCATTATTAATTGTTTTCTTGCGTATGACGTTCCTGTGCTGCTTTTGAATAGTTTGTTGCTCCCCAAAAAGAGGTAAAGTGTAAAATCCCTTTGAAATGAAGGAGATATTGTAAATATTAAGGGCAAAAGTGCAATTTTAACCCCCCTCTTTGTTTGTTCACCTGAGCCGTAATCGCCCCGGCCAGCGTCTCATCTGAGACTCCAGCAAAATATCCCCTGTCCAAATCCATGGTGATGTAACCATATGGTACACAACATCGTGCAGAGTTGAATCCATTCCAACCGATGAATTGCGAATGCCAGAGGCATCACTGGTCATCTTCTCCTTCCGTCCCTTCTTGCGGGGGTGCATGATGAAGGATCGCCCCGTCGGATGCTGCTGATGGATTTTTTTACCTTCATCTTTAGAGCAGATAATTGGCAGATCTCATTCGGTTTACCAACCATTTTAGTGCCATTCTCAGTCTTCTGGGTTTTCTCATGCTTGGGCCGCTATTGAAAGTAAAATCATGCCTATACACTGTGATTAAGGGTTTATTATAACTTGCCATACTGCAATATAAGCTTGTCAAGGTCATATCATTTGTTCTAACACCGAGAGCCTGCGCTGTAGCTCTCAGCACTCCCAAATCCCAAACACATTGCAGACATCCCGGAAAACGCTAGATGAAGGAAATTATGCAATGCTAGCCGAAAATAAGCATTTACACAGAGCCCTTAATAGCGAAATGAAGACTCTATAATCTGTCGGTGATTTATCAATGTACTTTACATTCATAATTTATTTAACGTCTCAAAATACAAGAAAGATCTCTTGAAGTATGTATGTATGTTTGTGAATGGTGAATTGAAACTGATGAGAAAAAAAAAATGATTTTGTTTCTGGTCTGTCGTTTGTGCTCTGCTTGATTGTATAGTGAGTGAAACTGTGATTATAAATTTGTAGATATATTGTACAATGGTCCAGTGTTTTTAAACTTCTGGAGTTTACTGTATATATATATATGAAGTTTGAAGGGGATTAAAATTAAAATATTATAATTAGACGTTGTTTTCATTTGTTTAAAACCTTTAATCTATTTTCTATAAAACATTGTTTTGAAATATTTTATTATAGTTTTTATTTCTTTCAAAAAATTTATTTTCTATTTATATCACTGTTATATATTTTAACATTATTTCATGTATAAAGTCTATAACTTATAGATGTTTTTATCAAATTTTTGAAAAATCGAGCAAAATCCTGATTTCATGTGAATTATGTGGCAGGGTTGTTATCTCCTCCCTAATACATGTATTTTTTGCCACCATAACTATTCATGTTCAAATGGTTAGTTGCATGTTCAATTTTAACTTGCATTTTCCCTGCTGTCTGCAGCCGTATCAGAGCTGCTGCCCATTTTTAACAACTTACAAGGTGACTTATGGGTCAGTGCACAAACCACGTGTCTCCTCCCACCAATTTTTACCTGCACTGCTGTAAGTAACATTATGTAACAGCAGGTGATGTCCAAAACCAACAGTTTTTGTGTACCGGGCCTTGACTTTTTGTTCGTCTTTCCCACAGAAACCCAGAGTGCTCATATTAGGCAAGTCAGCATGAAGAAAAGTTCTTAGAATTTTATTGCAAGACTGTTAGTAGGAATAACATATAAACTACTTTTTCAAATGCATCTACCCCAATTAACTGATATATTTAGGCGAACTGCCCCAGGACACTGAGTACTGGAAACTCACTTTTGAAAAATAATTTAGGTGGTGCATTTCCTGTTAGCTTCGACCTGCACTAATAATAGACATATTTACATAAATGGCTGAATGTGTTTATCAAACAGAAGCTCTGTCTACATATGAAATGCACACAAGTTTTTGCCATCTGAACAAACCTCCTACATGTACAGCAACAGCTTCAACTTTCAAAACTGAAACTCTTCAACTGTTTTTCTACTCTGTCTTTTATACTGGACACTTGCACCCTGCTTGCTTTCAATTCATCGCACATGTGTGGCATTTCAGAGTCTGCTGGAGGTGTTGAGAGATGGCAGGTTAAAACATTCTGTACATGGCAAAGAGCCATTGCGTAAACCCAGATCAGTGCCTATTTTTAGCACTTCAAGATAACGTGCTCCGACACTCATATCAACCTTGGAGACCCCCAGAGAATTCACGAGCCTCGTTCAATGCTTTCGACTATCAACGATGTCTTGTCGTGAGCAACAGGAATGTTTGCGAGGTCATCTACCCACGTTTTGCAAATATATCTCTACGTAAATATAATCAGATCCAGATTCTTATTTTTGGGAAGTATAGCAT
>JAUMHE010000061.1:12083510-12123961 GCA_032359235.1 Enteromius mattozi
AGATTAGAAAAATCCTTTTGGATTCTCTGTTTAACAGTAAGTGGGGTTCAGTGTTGTTTTGGACCCCATTGACTTGAGTTGTATGGATGAAAACAGTAGAAACATTCTTTAAATGATCTTCTTTTGTGTTCCACAGGAGAAAGTAAGTCATACAAGTTTGGAACGGCATATACGTGAGTAAATGATTTTTAGTTTTCAATTTATGGAGAACTATCACTTTAAGCATGACACAAGCTTTGAATGTGCGTCAGTCAGCACATATCACATGCTCTTCAATGTCATTCTGCAAACTCCATCATACAGATTAATACTGACTCTTCTTTAATGGTTAATGTGAACTATACACTACATTAAACACTAATAAGAGTGGTGCTTCATCATGCATGACTAATAAGGTCTTGGGTGGTAATGACATGGTTACTATATAAGGTGCTCTGAGTGATTTGCTCTGAGTGCATTACTATATGGCTGCTAGGTGCTGCACCAATGAAACTCTATGGTTGTATCCCAGATGAGTGTGGTTCCCAGCAGTGGTTCCCAAACCTAGTCCTGGAGATCCCCCAACCATGCACATTTTAATTCTTTTCACCCCAATGAAACACACTTGATTCAGCTTATCAGCCCATTAGTAGACTCCAAAATCTGTGTGTTAGATAAGACATCAAAAATACGCAGTGTTTTGGGTTCTCCAGGACCAGAATTGGGAACCACTGCTGTACACAATGTACTTTTACTATTCTTCTAGACCACAGTCCGGGGTGTGAACTGTATAAGGTTACTTTGTTATCCAAAAGAAAAATAAAAGAATCCCTCCACTACATATGGAAAGCTTTGATTAAATGCATATGCAACTATTTACACTATAAAATAGAATAGTTAATAAGTATGCTAGGGATTGTGTGAGTTTTTGGTCAGTTCGTGTGGAAATGTATTCTATTAATCAACTCTTTCCACTTTTGATTTAATTTATAGCAAGAAATTAGTATTGTATGCTATTAAATATTCAATTATCACCAAAGCTCTCTCTATTTGTTTTGTTGTAGATCCTGTATCCCTTAACCTTTATGTTGGCTCAGAAATAAATGTACACTCTCAGAAATAAAGGTACAAAAGCTGTCACGGGGGTGTTACCTTGTACATGTTTGTACCCAAAGAGTCCATTTTGTTACCATAAAGGTACATATTAGTACTTAAAGTGTACATATTTGAACCTAATAGGTACAAAAGTGTACTTTTTGAAAAGGTACTGCCCCAGTGATAACTTTTGTACCTTTATTTCTGAGAGTGTGTAAACGCTGCCTGGAAAGTCATTGCTTCATAGGGCAACAAGGTTGATATCAGCTGCCTTAGTTTTGGGACACAGCCTTAGAAAGCTAGGTGAGTTTGATCAGGGATTAAGTTGCACCTTTTACATGTATTTTATTGTTTTCTGTTTTCAAATTGTAAATCTGATCAATTAGAAAGTTCCAGGCAAGATAGCCGAAATAAGCATATACTGTAACAATGTGACTGAGCCTTAGAAGTACGGTTTTATTTATAGCCTGACTGAAGTGCTGTGAACTGTGAAAGTGAAAGTGACTGAAGAAAGAAGCAAGAGCACACAGGGTTAATAGTCCTGTCATGGAATCATAACTGAACCTGAAAGACTAATAAGGGGTTTTTTACAGACATTTGTGTCAACCAACGCTCCCAGTATCATCATATCTAAACACAGAGGCCTTGAGTTCATGTTGTTGCCTTTCTCAACCACCCATGGCATTCTTCAGATTATTTCAGTGCTCTTGAAATTATGGATGATTCTGGCAAAGGGAACCTGAGTGTTTTTCCCCTCCAACCCAAAATTGCAGGAACGTCTTTGCTGAATTCATAAATTTGCACAATGATATTTGCAAGTGTGTAATCATTTCAAGTGCAAATGCTCTTTCGCTGCTGCTGTGCGCTGTTGTGAGGAAAACAGATGTGTGTCAAAAAGCAGCTGTCGGATTGACTGCCTGTTAAATCCTAATGTTCTGTCTTATTTTCGCTTCTCTTCCTGCATCCTGCATATGGACTCGGGCTGTGATTGGTAATGTGCTTTCTGGTTAAATATTAGACCGTTGCGCCGTAATGGGCGCCGCGGCTTCTCTGGGGGATTCTTGTGAGTGGAAATGAACATTTTGACGGCATTCAGTGTTTGCTGAGAGATTGTGAGGATCACATTCAGCAGCACAAAGCATATATTTTCAGAGCTCAGCTTTATTTGGAATTGCTGAGAACATTAAGCCGAAGAAATGGAGCGTGGTGGTAATACCAGTTTTTTTTACAGCCAAACACTTTAGTGAATGAAGCACATGGTCGTGTGTGTGGATCTTCACTGAAATAACAACTTTACAAATAGGAAAATCAATCATTAACATTAGTTAACTAAATACAAACTTTTAGATTTTTTTTCCTAGAAAGAATGCATTAAATTGATTGAAAACAGTAGATATTTTTAATTTTTACTTTCTATTGATCAAAGAATCCTGAAAATAATGTTTTATGGTTTCTACAAAAACATTAATGAAAATTTAAAATCTTTCTTGAGCACCAAATTGGCATATTTGAATGATTGAAGGATCAGCTTGGATATCACATGAATAAATTATATTCTAATAAATATTTAAAAAGAAAATATTTTAATTTGTAATAATATTCCAAACATTAAACCATTAATGGTATATTTATAAATTGACATTAACATAAATAAATGTTAAACGTGATACCTTTATTATATTAACATTTATACTACTAACAAAAAAAAAAATAAAAATAACAAACCTTATTTTATAGTGCCTTAAAAAAAAGACCACTGAAATCTCACCATGAAGCGTCTCTGCTGGAACAGATGGTCTTTTGTCAATTACAATAAATGCACTGGTCCTTGTGTGTAGTGAAGAGGATATGAAAACCCTGAACACATAAATGCTGGGAAAATAAACTTTATTAGACCATTGCATCCAAATTAATCTGTTAAAGTGCAGAATTTGGAAGCTGTATAAAAATGCTGCCCTCAAAGGAGTGAGAGATAAATTTAGTTTTTATTAAATAGTTTACAGGCCAGAACTGCCAGAGGAAAAGCAAGCAAAAACAGCAACAGATATCTGAGGCCATTTCTACACAGTGTCTAGAAGAATCACCTGGTCTCTGTAAGTGCATGATCTGCAAGCACATGATCTATGATGTATCAGGAATACATTGTAGGTCCATTGTTAATGTTTAAAAGCACTGAGAGGCTATTATTTCAGAAAACATGAATATGTAGATGTAAATGGCTCATGATTCCATTGCACAAAAGGCTAAACACTGAAATTAATGTCACCGCTTGGTTTCCAACATATAGCTCATTCATATAAAGTGTATTGCTCATTGAAAAGGCACTTAAGCCTGGTAAACAATAATAAATATTGCCAATTAAATAACATTAAGTCGGACTGCTCATTTACAAGACTGCCTTACGGTATCATACAGTTAAGAAACAAATTGTGCAGTGCGGGAAATAATAATAATATCAGCCAACCCAACCATGAAGGGCTGTCAGAGCAGCTGACACTGGCTACATTTTACACTACACTGCATTATTTCAAATATTATTGTGTGAGAGCATGTGAGTGACTGAATGAAGATGGCTGATAATGATATCAGGCAATTTGACAAAGGCATTACACAAGCTTTATCATGTGAAACACCCCTAGCTTAACCACAAAAAAATATTGCTGATGAGAATGAGGCACTTTGTTCAATATTTGTCAAGATTTAACAGTCAGATCCTGACTCTACAATTAGTATTTGCAATCTGTCTGATTAGCCTGATGATGAGCATGTGAAGTGTCTGATTACTACAGTATGTGTTAACCGCAGGATGTGATTTGAATGTTAATAGGATATTCACCTAAGAAATCATTTGCTCATCCTCATGTCGTTCTGTTTTTCTTCTATGGAACACAAAAAGGAGGAAAAATATATTTTTGTCTGTATAATGAAAGTCAGTGGGGTCATCTTTTTTCAACTAATGTTATATGTCATATTTTAACTTTTCTCACAATTCTGAAGTTATTCCCGCTCAGATTTGCAATTTGTGAGATATAAACCTACAGTTGTGACAGATAAAGTTTAGATTAAAAAAAACTACAATATGAAAAGTTGCAATATTACCTTTTTTATTCCATGATGTGGAAAATTAGTGAGGTGTAAAGTCAAAATTGGGAGATCCAAACACATAATTACAAGATTAAAGTCAGAATTCTTAGTTTATATCTCACAATTACAGTGTTTTCAGAATTCATTTTCTCAGAATTATAAGAAAAACATTTTTTTTTGAGAGTCACAATTACATTGATTTTTTTTTTATACCATGGCAGAAACAGGATTCTATACAAAATAATCTGTATGAATCCCACTAAAGTTTATTTTTTTAAAGGTATGCATGGTCTGTGTGTATCACAGAAGAAAGTCATACATATTTGGAACGACATGATGGTGAGTAAATGCATTATTTTTGGATGACCCAAAAACGAACATTCTTCAAAACAAGAAATTCAAACAGTTTTGGAACGACATTAAGATGAGTAAACAACAACAGAATTTAAATATTTGGTAAAGTATCCCTTTAAATGTGCTCCAAGATCCTTTGGGTGGACACTTATTTTAAAAGGCATGCTCAAGCGTCATGGCAACAGAACCCTCCTGAGATATAGAACCAATCAGAAGAGGCTGTTTAAAGGACACTGTCTTCATCATACAAGCCCCGCCCTCAGAAAGGCAGCAGTAGATCCAGGCATCGAGCGTCAGTGTGGGGTCTGGGGATGCAGGGGCTGCTGGGATGGGTGAGACAATCGAGATAGGTTCAGAGAGATCACTGATGCTCCCAGTCACAGCTCGCCCTTCCAGTAACCACTCATTACCTGAAGAGAAAAACAACACAGCTTAGTATGCGGTCAATGGACGATTCCTGTAACGTTTGATATTTCTGGCTGATGTTTGTTTGGAAGGCACTGGTTCCTGAAGCCCCATTTGTTTGGGTGTAAAACAATATACATACATCTGCCAACACAATTAAATATTTCTCTGGCAGTTGATGGGGACTTTCGATATGCATACAAACACTATTTCAGTAGGGAATCATGTGTGTTAGCAGTGAAAGGAAGTGCCTTTGGTTATTGGTTCTGCAATGCAGTGTGTACCAGGTGTGTCACTGGCCTTGAATCAAGGGCAGGCAACTAAGACAAGTGCCAGATAGAATTAGGACAGTGTCCAATCAAATGATCCCCAGTGAGACAGAACCAGGGAGGACGTGAGCAAAGATCTACAGGGCTGACCTACGTATATCATAAGCACAGAGCACAAACCATAAGCTGTCAGAAAAATATCTTTATGAGGGAATGCTTACATATTTTTTTCCATTATATCTGCTGATTTATCTTTTGAATGCTAAAATAATTCTGTATTAAATGTTATTTTGAAAAGTACATTATTTAAATAAATTAAAATGAATAAATAAATGACACCCTGTTTGATATTTTGTTATCTAATCATATAACATTAGTTTTTAAATGTTGATTAACTTGCTATAGCAATTGCACTATAGTTTAATAAATTCATGCAGAAAATGATATATGTGTATATATATATATATATATATATATCTCACATACACACACACAAAAAAGAATTATGCAAATTAATTCTAAATACTTAAAGGCCGTTCTCGTTAAATAAAAACTATGCAACTACATAATTAAGCCTTCATTTTTAATAATATAAAATCAAATACATTATATTTAAATTACATAAAAATATTACAATAATAATACAGTAATATTACAAGTAAAATAGTAAAGTAAAGCACAAGTAAAGTAAAAGTATTCTATTTTACTATATTTTAGTATATATTAATTCAGAAGACATTCAACAGGATCTTTGAGAATTCATTCTAATATGATGATTTGGTGATGAAGTAGCATTTCATATTATTATCAGTGTTTGAAAAGTTGTGCCGCTTAATATTTTTGTGGAAACTGCAAGACATTTATTTGAAATATAAATCTTTTGTAACAATAAACATCTCGTTTGATTAATTAAATGCATTCTAGCTGAAAAAGTTAAATTTTTTCTAAAACAAAACAAAATAATAATCAAAACAAAAACTTGTTTTGATTATTATTAAATAATAACCTCAGACCTCAAACTTTTGAACGGTAGTGAATATAAAAATCATAAAAATTTAAGTCACATTTTTTTGGCACTTTCCGCAAGTCTACATTAATTTATGACCCTGCTGATGTAACCATTTACATAATGATAATTTTCCCGGGGGGGTCAAAATACAGGAATTCAATCTCACATTTGTATTTACATATAACACACAAAACATTTACACTAGTAACTACTACACACGCGAAGCCACCCATAAAACAAGCACTCACAGTAATTTGGTGCATAATTACAGTCAATCAATCAAAGCCAGACAGAACTAGTAGTTGCCGTTTCTGAGAATTTAACGCCCACAGCCGGTCAGGCTTTTCTGGTCCTAATGGGTGTCTTTGTTCTAATTATGCAGAGTAGCCCCCCGGGAATTTTTGTCACTTCAACTACGACCAATTTCGACAACTAATTGGGTGCTTGTTTATTGGATGGTAAAATGTTCTGGTGCAGAGAGAAGACAAACAATCAGTGTGATGAGCAGAAGTCGTCTCTGGTGACTGAGCTGATTATCAATCATGGAAGATGTGCTTTCGGGTTTGACGTTTTTGTGCAGAAGAACTGAGAGAAAAAACAACAGGAAAGACAAATGTTGCAGCAGACGGATAGAGGGTGAGGCACAAATGATGATGCTAAAAAAAGAGAGAAAGATAGGAAGGGTAAGATAGAATGAAGGGTTGACCGTGTGTTGGGATGCATAGAGGAATTGTTTATTTATCCTTGGATCATCTCCCAGTATGGCCAGCTGGTCCCAGAAGCCTGCTGAAAATGTGTGAACACAGCAATCCACCAAACTGAAAACTATAGTTCACCCCACGGAGGAGCCCCATAGGAATAGTGTACAAAATGCATGTAAATAAACACGTTTTACATAATTGGCATTGAGAGCCAGTGAAGATGCTCTTACTGGATACATTAGATTTCATACCTTCTGCAGATAAGCTCCAGAAACTAGGGGCTTCTTCAGTGAGCTTGGTCCCAGGCGGTAGTGCCAATTTCAGCAAAAGAGTGACTGACTGCCCTGAAGAAACTGTGATTGATGGCATTGTAAGGACTGGGGCTGATTTGGGAAGTTTGGGAAGCTTTCTGACTGCAGGTGTGCTGCTTGTGGTGGTCGTGAGGACAGCATCAACCTCATGCTGAACTACAATGGGAAACTGGTGCAAAAAACAGAGAAAACAATAAGCCCATCGTTAAGAATAAAAAATCAGAAAAATGACAAAGAGGAAACTTACCAAAGAGACTGTTTTGGTCTCCAGGTCCAGGACTTTGATGCAATTATTGTTGGTGTCTGCGACATACAGCAGCTTTCCTCCTTCACCCAGACACAGGCCTCCGGGTTCGTTGAAGCTGGACTCCAGAAAGCTCGGGCCAAGTCCATTCCCAGCCTTCCCTGTGCCTGCAAGCACCCTGCACTGTTTAGTTTTTGGATCCACCACTTTGATCTGCAACAGAGAAGAAGTTCTTTCATGACCATGTAGTCACTGACCATTGATAATGCTTGCCCATTCAAAAACTTGCACCACTTTTTTGTGAAATTCACCCCCAGGCCATCCAAGATGTAGAGCTTGTTCATTCATTGAAACAGATTTTGAGAAACTTAGCGTTTCATCACTTCCTTACCAATGGATCCTCTGCAGTGAATGTGTGCCATCAGAATGAGAGTTCAAACAGCTGATTAAATATATCACAATAATCCACAAGTGACCCACATACTTAATGCTTATACTTAATACTTATTTCATAATAATGCTACCTCCAGTAAAAAGTTAATTTGTTTATTTGTTTTGAAACATTTTTGGTGCTTTATCTGTGCATATTTCTTCTGTTGTAACAGGAAAAGAAAAACAAAAAAAATTATCATCTTTGATGGCCTGATGAGGAAGAAAATTAAGTAAATTATGTGTAAAAATTTTAAAAGATTCCAAAAAGTAAAAAAAATACATGAAAAATATTAAATAATAATAATAAAATAGGGTAAATGCTCACAAAAATACTTTTCTTTAAAAAGGGTATTAAGCTTTCTTTTTTAAAAAGATAAAAGTATCTTCATTCTTAGAGTTACAAATAGCATAAGAAAGGTTTATCTTCAAAGTTACGGTTAGTATTTTTTTTAATTTTATTTTTGATGTCACACCATTGATACGTCAACTACCTATATTTAATACCACATCCATACATATACATATATAGTAAATACATACAGCATTGAAAAGTAAAGTATTCATTTGCAAATGTGAAAGTTGTTTAATTTTGTTCTAATGTATTTAAGCTTTAAAACAAAAGTCATTCAATAGGATTTCAGTGCATTGTTTGTGTCTGGTGCAGAAAGACTGACCTTGTGATTGTAAGAATCGGCTACATAGAGGAGACTGCGGCCCTCATCCCAGGACACTCCTAATGGATGCTGCAGTTTTGCATCTATGCCTTTACCATCCATGTCTCCAAATGCAAACAGATTCTGCTCAAGCAAAGAGAAAACATAATCTTTAAAGGCCATGCATGAATTCTTGACCACTTACCCATGCGAACAACGTTACGCTTTGGTGGAGTTTTGCGATATATAAATGAGCCTTTTCTGTATATTTATTCAATCACAGCGCTGCGGTGGTCCAATGTACAAAATAAGTCACTGAACATCACAAGGGAAGAAAAAAAAGCTCATTAATCCCAGTGACCAAATATGGCGAAACCCAATCCATTCTCATTCTCCGCCAGAAGAAAACAGTCTACTCAAAGGAAATCTAGCAGATCTGAAAAATGTCTCGACTGCTCCAAGGAATGGAGAAAAATAGTTTCTCATTCAAATCGCCTAGGTTCATTAAGTGATAAAAATTGCTCCACGACTTCATTTATTAAATGTCTCCTTGTATTACAGTCAGCTTTGGGATCTTGTAGTGCCAAACAAACGTTGCACTGCATGCAAATGTGGCATGTCATCAACTGTGATAATTTATGACCCCATAAAAATTGGTGTGTTTTTCCTTACGTGAACTGGGCAACAACACACTCCTTCCCTTATAAAGCATGGGCAGGGAAGACAAAATGTAGGGAGAGAAATTATCTGATACTCATCAGAAGAAATAAAGGTCTGCTTGACGAAAAAGTCCTCACAAGAAGAGAATTTTAACACCTTTAAATTTCTTTCTTTGTATCTGACTGGCTTATAATTCATTGCATTAACCCAGCTAATAATGTATAAAGAACTTTTAACTTGTAAATAAATGCAGATTTATAAGCTTTAATTTACTTATAAACAGCCTGTTTAAAATTACAACTTTTAGAAAACTTGTGCTCTGGTGATTGATCGATTTCATGTAAAGCAGTGTTTGTAAGCTTTTAAGGCTCCAAAAGCGGCACCTAGTGGCAAAGGATGTATTTGCATTTTCATTCAGACTAAGGCAAAAAAGACCAACAATTAAGCAGGGAATTTGCTAATGTTTTTTGACAGTGGCTTGGGACTCCTTTTAAAAATGTCTCGTTTCAATGATTTAGAGTCCACTCTTTCTTTAGAGAGAAAATAACTTTATACATGATGCACTTTCAGATTTAAAACTGCAGGATTTTTTAATTCACTGCGAGCTGTCTTACACAAGAAATTTAAAAAATGCATAATAGGGACACTGTAAATAATATTAATTAAAATGATACAATAAAATATAAAATATGTTAAAGCACAAGTTACAAAATCTACATTTTTAATCTAAAAACACTGCCAAAAGCATATAAAGAAAATCACTAAAAACTTACAATTAAATTAAAAACTATATAAAATTGTAAAAATACTTAATAAATACTGTAATAGTAAACAATACTACAATATCATCTGGCATCAATATTATTAAAGCAACTTTATTATAAAGTATTATTGGGGTGCATAAAACAAAAAAGGGTGCGAAACATTGATCTTTAACATGTTAACCAGGTCACCAGACTCGGTCCTGGAGGACCAGTATCCTGCAGAGTTTAGCTCCAACTTGCCCCAACACACCTGTCTGGAAGTATCCTTCATGTAAAAATGGGTGTGGCCATTTGTTAATTATATGGGTATTGTTTCCAGGATTGTTTTCCAGGTGTGTTTGATTAGGGTTGCAGCTAAACTCTGCAGGCCACCAGCCCTCCAGGACCAAGTGTCGTGATGACGTCTGAGTAAAACACTTTAGACCTGTAAACATGGCAGGTAGGGCTTACCAGAGGGTCTCTCTCTCCCCCAACCACATGTTTGACTGCTCCGTCCTTCAGCGAAAGGCTACGAATGGTGCTGCTCTCACTGTCAGCGATAAAGAGACACTGCCACGGCTCAGTTGGGGCAAGAGCCAAACCTGATGGCTGGGCCAGACCAGCTTTATGAGGGTATGCGTTATTTCTGTTCTCCTCATTCCCACTGCCTGCAAAGCGCACACATGTTCCTTTTTTGCTGTCGCTGGAAAAGATATTAGATAAAAATAGTTAAGTCTGATTAGAATGATTATATGGAACAGTTACTCCTTTTAATTTGGCTGACTCTAAAACAAAAGCCGGAATTGTGACAAAATAACTGCAATTAGGTTCTGATAGCGTGTAAGAGCAAAAAAAAAGATTATTATATTTAATAAAATATTTTCCCCCGCATTTTCTTTATCTAAGATATTAAAGCTGTTATCAGTGCTTGCTATGGCTCTAAAAACATCAAGAGAAATGTTAGATTTGCGAACAGCACACTAAGTAAAGAGTTCATTTTGTATCAGGACGATCAGAAAGATTTCCGCCAACAATGAACTGTGTGGCTGCCTAGAAAATGACATCACTTGGGCAGTCCCGTGGCCTCTTTATTTGAGCGCTGCCTTGACTGTACAGAACTAACATGAGGAGAACACAGGGTGAAGAGCTCACCTCCCTTTGGGAAGCTTCCCGTCCTCCAGGAAGAGAGCCCAGATCTGATGCGTTCCTGCCATGGCTATCCACAATATATCACCACCTGCATAAACACAAACACACGCTAGCAAATAGTAAAAAGCTTACATGTTTACAACATATCAATGTTGATTATCTTGCTAAAAATGAGAACTAATTTATAGTCAAGTACACACAAAATGAGTAAACTTGCATAACCTTTATATCACATTTTATTCTTCTAGGCTGCATAATGATCACTTTACTAGATCTCATCAATGCATGCATAGTCATTCCACAGACTGATTTTATTGATATAAAGTAACATATGGCATCTGATGTAGGCATCTGACTCAAAGGGATAGTTCACCCAAAAATGGAAATTCTGTCATTAATTGCTCACCCTCATGTCGTTCCAAACCCGTAGGACCTTCGTTCAGCTTCGGAACACAAATTAACGATGTAATAACGATGGCTCTTTGACTCTCCCAGAGACAGCAACGATCCTAACATGATCAAGGCTCAGAAATGTAACAAGGGCATCGTTAAAATAATCTATGTGACATCAGTGGTTCAACCGTAATTTTATGAAGCTATTGGAATTTTTGTTGATAATTGATGAGAAAGTTGTTATTTTTGTTTCACTTGCACACATAAAAATATTCTCGTAGCTTCATAAAATTACGGTTCAACCACTGATACCCATAAGACAAATTAAGACATTTTTGATGAAATCAGACTGTATTGCTGTCTCAATAGACATCAATACAACTGAAATGATCCAGATTCAGAAACGTTGTAACACTGGTAAAACAGATGCTTCGAGAATACTTTTTTTGCACAAAGAGAACAAAAATAACATCATTTAACATCATTTACCATTCTTCTGCCGTGATTTGCGTCTTCTGCCATTTTAGAGAGTATCACAACACAACACATATGCAAGCTTTAACGTATTTGACGTAATCAGCCTTGTTTACATCCAGGGGAGAGCACACGCATGAACGTAATCTGCAGTTATTTACACCTAGTGGAAGGCATATGATTTCGTAGTGATACTCTTTAAAATGCAGAAGACGGAAGTAATTTTATGTTATTTTTGTTTTCTTTGTGCAAAAAAAGTATTCTCATAGCATCGCAAAACTGAAGTTGAGCCACTGAAGTCACATGGACTGTTTTACTGGTGTTTTTACTACGTTTCTGGATCTGGGATCATTTCAGTTGTATTGTTGTCTATGGAGGGTCAGATGACTCTCTGATATCATCAAAAATATCTTAATTTGTGTTCCAAAGATGAACAAAGGTCTTATGGGTTTGAAATGACATGAGGGTGAGTAATTAATGACAGAATTTAAATTTTGGGGTGAACTAACCCTTTAGGGGTGTCCTTGCTATGTTTGGTTGGACCATTGCTGTCTATGGAGGGTCAGAGATCTCTCAGAAATAATAAAAAATGTCTTAATTTGTGTTTCAAAGATGAACGGAGGTCTTACAGTTTTTAATAAAATAATACAAAGTAATTAATAAAATAATTTTAATTTTTTGTGTGAACAATCCTTTTAACTGCCTGCCCCGGAAAAATGTATCCTGTTACAACAACAACAAAACCCACACAATAATGCTATATTATACTATATAGACTATTAACTACTGGTCTGTGGAAAATTTTTTTTTTTTTTTTTTTTACCGCAATATTTCACTCTAAAAATGAGGTAAAGGAGCCTGAAGTTGATTACAGGATTAATGAATTAATGAATTAATTTACATATTATGTAATAAATGTATTATTTAATTTTGTATATTGTTTATAATATTTTATGAGTATGTAATAACATAAGTTTTTGTTGTTCCTAAACTGTAGAAAATTTTGTTTGACTTTATAATGTTTTCCCAATGGTTTAGATTTGCCTCTTTTCACTGTCCCTTTGTGGGGGGAAAAAACAAACAAACCAGAAATGTGACTATATTGATGCATACCATTTGTGGAATGTGGCAAATGACAAAACACTGAAATGCTTTAGTGCACTGAAAATATAAAAGTATGCTATGGTGTCAAGCACAAATTGACCTGAACTGATGAATTTACTTTAGAAATCAGTTTAAGTATCGTGTGGAGGGGAACTAATAGTTGAGACTATTGCGCTGCGATTTCTCTTTGAGGAATCAGAAATGAGGTACTCTGTACTCGTGTCTAACAATAGACCTTTAATGGTACTGCGCTTATCAGAGACAATTTCATTGCTGGGCTGGAGCCTAACTACTTGCATTCATGAAAGAGCGAGACAGAGGAAAAAAAAAAAAAAAGAGTTAAGAGTTAAAAAAAGAGAGGGAGAAAAGATTGAGATGGAAAGGAAAGAAGCAAAACTCTCCTCACGCAGGTTTTCAAAGGGATCTGAGGTGGATAGAAGGCAAACGAGCCAAAGTAGATGAAATCTGATGAATGACAAAGACGTGCTGCTGGATTTCTACATCACAATTAAACTTCAAGGTGGAAAATGAGTGAAAAAAGGGAAATACAAACCAGACAGTTAAGGAAATATTATGAATGATGAACTGGAAAATGCAAATATAGTAGGTACTGATTTGTCCTATACAGAGAAATTAATTTCAAGAACCACACTGTTTCTAGCTTCTCCAACTTAAGCATCCAGTTCTCTTAAAAACAGATCACACAGACACACATGTATATTTTTAAAATTCACTATGTACCATTAAACCCCTTACGTATATGTGTGTATATACACACACATACATACAGTAAGGGGTGTAAAAGTACATGTATTCGTCCAGCAAATTTTTGGTGCGTCTTTCAGTGCAGTATGTGTGTGTACATATGTACACAAGAAATATAGCATTGTAGCCTTTTAACCACCAATAATTACGACACTATCCGTGTTTTGTTACTTTCAATAATTAACAAAGTCTCATTTTTTAAATTCT
The DNA here is from genome assembly GCA_032359235.1 of Enteromius mattozi. Taxonomy (NCBI): domain Eukaryota; kingdom Metazoa; phylum Chordata; class Actinopteri; order Cypriniformes; family Cyprinidae; genus Enteromius; species Enteromius mattozi. The sequence goes on from JAUMHE010000061.1 coordinate 12,097,542, forward strand.
GTCAATTTTTACAAGAAAATGTAAACAAATGCTGTGACGTGACACATCTCTGAACGTGGTCATCTCTTCGTCTTCCATTTACTACTAGTTACAGCATGAAATAAACATGAATGAACATGTGAAGGTATAAAAGGTCTTGGTCTCAGTGTTTTAACTGTGGAAAGATGCAATTACACTAAATATATGCCCTGTATTTGCTTATATATTCAGTATATTTTACTTCACTGCCTTATAGTACATGCAATTTACAAGTTTGCACACAATTTTTAAAAATCTTTGTTATTATATAAAATAAACAGAAACTGAAATAGTTTTTATCAATTATTTGTTATGTTAACATTACAGTAATGTGTAAGTAAAGAACTCCAGATTACAACATAGATTTTTTTAAACTTATGCAAATTCTTAATGTATTTATTTAAAAACACAATTTGTTCAATAAACCACTGTTAAAATATTTTAATAAACACTATTTAATAAAAAAAAGTTTCTTCAACCTGCTGTATCAAACTATAATTTTTGTCTATTGTGACACCCCTAATATATATATATATATATATATATTTTTTTTTTTCCTTAACCTCTCTATTAACACTATGGAATAAAACAATTCTTGCAAAAAAAGTAAGAAATGTAATCTACTGGAGAGTTTAGGAAAAATGCTATACATCCTAACCCTTTTTATAATTTCTGAACATAGAATACTCATTGTCAATGCAGATGACCTTATGTTAATTAATTCAACTTTCTGCCTTCAGAAATCAAACGATCTGGAACGACCAGCTTTTGTGGCTTAGTTAATAAATGGTCTTTTGAACTGGAGGAAGCTTTTATTTCAGGAGAAAAAATTCTGACTTTATGACCACTTTAAAATTAAACATTCAAAAAGACTTGCATTAAACGACACAAGTAAGAAAGAAAAAGCAAAGGAAGAAGGAAAGAAAGGGAAAATAAATGGAATAAGAAAAGTTAAACGGCACCAGGGACAACAACAGAGGCATGAAGGAACAGGAAACAGCAACATCTTATTTTCTTAGCAGGGTAACCTGCAAGAAAGCAACCGACTGTTCAGGGAACAGACCTAATGCACAGCGGGGACCATCAATGAATGTGCTCCAAACACACGCTGACTAAATCAGACACAGACCACTTTAAATTTCTCTCTCTCTCTCGACTAATGCTGGCCACATCAATTTCTTCAGCTGTTTAATGGAACGATGTGACTGAATAATGCGGACTGATTTAATAATAATAATACCTTAAAATATAAAGTAGGAATTTTAATTATGTTTTAGAAGCATGTTAAATTAAATTTTCTTAGACCTGTGAGACCTCTTGTCCAGGGCTGCTGTGTTTAAATATATTACTGCCAAACAAAAAGAGGCAATCTTCGACAAAAACAGTTTATTAGAGACACCGTTTATCAGAAACCACAGCCACATGAGTGCTTTCTGATCATATCACCTTCTTTTTCTTTGCTGTTGTGGGTTTAACTCAGGCAAACACCACAACATTCAGCTCTGTGTCTCTGGTTAGCAACTGACAGACCATGCAATTTACTCCAGGGCTGCTTCCAAACAACAAGAGCCCATTTTAGCAGAACAAAGATCTTTTTGCACCGCTCACTGTACACACTCGTGAAAATCAAAGGCGAGTGTGGTATCTACAAAGCGAAGACTTCTGAGAACAACCTGATTAAAGATTCCAAGATGGACAAGACAGATAGAGAGAAGATGTGAGAGGCAGAAAAAGGGATGTATAAAACGCTCCCGGCAGAAAAATGAAACACAGATTCACAAGATATTAAATTTTATGAGCAAGGTAGAAAAAAAAGAGTGGCTCTAATTCTAAAGGAAGGAGCAGAGTATATTGGAGGATGATGTCCAGTAAAAGTACCTGTGTTGCCAAGAGCAACGTCCCAGGGAGAGCTGATTGGCTGTTGTGGTCCCAGAGCTCCACCTTCTTTATCTGTGCCTTGAACGCCAATGCCAGCTAAGGTTGAGACTTTTTCTTCTGAAAGGTTGATCTTGAGAAGAAGAAGAAAAAAAACATTGGATTCTATTGAGGACAGATACAAGCAGTTTTTCAAGCACCAATCAGAATGAATTTGGGTTAGAGTTGCCAGCAGGAGAACAAGCTTGACCTGATTCTGCTGATTTACCTTTCTAACAAGGTGGTTCTCAGTGTCAGCCACGTAGACCGTGTCTCCCTTTATGAACACCCCTTGTGGGGAGCTGAACTGTGCCTCAGACAAATTTCCATCTCGTCTCCCACTTGAGGGACCTATGAAGGCAAAGATAAATTTGTCTAAAAGTAGACTAAAATAGCCTCAAAACATTCACCAAAAAGAAAATTAGAGGCATTTCTATAATTAAAATATGGGGCAGTTGGCAACCCAATTTTTTTTTTAACCATCCTGCATTTAAAGGAATAGTTCACCCAAAAATTTAAATTCTGTCATCATTTACTCAACCTCAAGTAGTTCCAAACCTGTATGAATTTCTTTGTTCTGCCTGAAGAAAGTTTGTAACCAGGCTGTTTTGGGTCACCATTGACTTCCATAGTATTTTTTTATTTCTACTAATGGTGACCCAGAACAGCCTGGATACAAACCTTCTTCAAAATATGTCCCGTTTGTGTTCGGCAGAACAAAGAAATTCATACAGGTTTGAAACTACTTGAGAGTGAGTAAATGATCTTGTTTTCATTTTTGGGTGAACTATTCCTTTAAGGGAACACAACTACATTTCAAGGATGAATGCAATTTTCTGCTTATTTCAGGTTGTGACACCCAAACAGCTACAAAGAACATGCTTTTTTCCCAGCAGAGAAATGCTCTCTTGCATAGTTTTTACTTTCAGTATAGGTTACATTTTTTTAAAAAATTATAAATATTTTCGGTGGTAATTCATGCATGTTTGTTTAATAATAAGTTACATAAATGTAACCCTAATTAAATAAAAGTTTTTTTTAATTAAATTAATGATTTAAAAGTTTTATCCTATACTTACCATGACTGCATTTATTTGATGAAAAATACAGCAAAAAGAGCAATATTAAGAAACAATATTGCAATTCAAAATAGCAGTTTTCTATTTTTAAATATTTTAAAATGTCATTTATTAATGTGATGGCAAAGCTGAACATTCAGTAGCACAAGCCTTCATTGCCACATGATCCTTCATTTATTGCTCAAGTAACATTTCCTATTATTAGCAATGTTTAAAAAACTGACCCAAAACCTTTGAACGTTAATAATACAGTATGTTCATACATTTCAATAATAATTAAATTAAGATCTGCACTCAACATATGCCAAATTATATAAAGAATATAAAAATAAAGATAGAAAAATCTGAAAAAAAAAAAAATCAAGTCTCCTATTTTTCTTTAAAAAACTAAACAATAGCAAAATTCAGTGTTTCCTGAATTTGATAACTCTACTTAAAAAGTATGTATTAACCGGTCTTACCCCCTATTGTGTGCAGCAGCTGCCCAGTATTGGCGACCACCAGTACCCTGTGGTGTCCTGTGTCGGCAATAGCCAACCGCTTGCTGCTGGGGTCCATGGCTATTTTCCCAGGGAAAGAGAGGATGGAGGGGGGCAGGGAGTCTCTATACAGTTTGATTCCCACATCATGGTCCTTAAGCAGCCCTTGTTGTCTATAGTGCTTGAGGGTGGCTGCAGTGAAAAGAAAGAGCTGTTCTCGATGGCCTTCACCCACCAGAGAGAAAAGCAGATTTCCCCTGGGTCCCAGCACCACTAGCGTGGGCCAGCATGACACCTCCAGCTCCTGCCACAGATGGGCATCGCTGTCGTTCACTACGGGATGGGTGATGTTATATCTCAGCACCGCACTGCATACATTCTGTAGGACTTTCTCATTGGGAAATTTAGCCGAGTGCACACCTACGACAACCAGACCATCTGCAGAGATGAAAAAAGAAGAGAAAATAAAGGGTTTGATACTGAAGAGGAGGTATGGGACCGAAAAAACAAGTAGCCAGGCTTTTGTTTGTTTATGTTTGTTGCACATACACTACCACCTGGCCTTGACAATTTTAAAATAATCTTATCTTGTTTTAGACTTCTAAGCATATCAGAAAGACCAATTATAGCTCAAACATTGACATTAAAATAAAAACAAATAAAAGGACTACACTCTCTTTGAACGCCATCTTTAATGGGGATGAAAAAGAAAAGTTTTTACCTACTAAAACCTTAGAACTTTTATTAAAATGCCCTGAGGTATATTTAGGTTTCAAAGTTATTCTAAAAGGTCCTTTATAAAGATCGTTTATGAAATAATACATTTTTAATCTATCAAGGTCTGAACCTAAATCAAAAGGGAATGATGAAAGGAAAGTGGCTTTAATTTAATTATTGAAATTTATTTTTTGCCTAATTAAGGTTTTCGTGGAAGCTTTTTTTGTTCGCTCAAAGAAAATCTATTCAGGTTACACAAAGCTGTTCATTCTTATCTCCTCAAACAATGCGTGGAAGCATGTTGCGTTGGTGTATGCTTCTGAATCCTTGAATACTGAAAATCCCAAAGAACCAGCTTTTGTCCGTGTGTCAGCGCCTTGAATGTTTTCAACAGTACTAAACCTCACTCTTCATGAGTCACAGTTCCTTCCTTTTTAAAAACGTTCAATAAAAGAACAACAAAGTCTATCAGGAACAAAAATGTCTGTAAAGAGGACATGAAAAACAGCATTTTACTTGCTATAAAAGACCTCAATGTACTAGACATACTGTAACAATCACACTGTGAAACTCCAACATCCAAGGGAAACTAAACAGAAACCATCCTACTAACATTGAGAAAACCATTCAGGTGGGGTTTGGTTACCGAGTAGATATGCAAAGAGTTTAGCCAGTCAAAACACAGGTCATTTACATAGAAGCCTTAAAAGGTTAAAAACGTACTATTCAACATTGTGTCCTAATAGATTGAACCAGATACATTTTCACTGACAAGTAATTTGTCTGTCCACAATGAATGAGGTAATGATGAACAATAAAATTAGCCATCTATGACATGTTTAATATACAGTTATGTGGGTTTTTAGACCATTTGGATTTAATGTGGGCAGGGCAACACAAATCTAAGTGACAAGGAAAACTAAGTGACTACCAATGTCCTGTGACTCATTGCCTATCAGAGTCAAATTTGATTGCTTGACACTTTTTGTAGTATCTGGATAGGACGCAGTGTAAAGGCTGTTCACACCACAATTATGTTTTTATAAGAATATGGTAGAATATGCAAACTTTGTAATATTTATAGTAATTTTTATTGTAAATGGTCCTTAAGGGTCAGACAGTGTGTGAAAACTGCTTAAACATAACTGAATCAACTGTTTTTCATGTAAGAATCCTTGACTAGAATGATAAATATACAAAAAAATAAAATAAATAAATAAATACAGGCCCCTTTAAAGAAACAAGAATACGTGCACCCCAGAGGTACACATCCTAACATGGGCTACTGCATGCAGAATGGCAAAACCAATCAAGGAAAACACGGGGGTCTTGATTGAGAGCTCATGCAGCCCCCAGGCATCCCATTATAACCAATGCGCTATGTTTCTCTGTTTGTTCCAGTCTCCTGCACTGAGCTACAGTCTGCGTTCACTCTGCTTGACTTTGTCTAATTTAACAGAAATGTCAGCGGAACTTCTCTGCCTCGTCACTGGAAGTGACATTCCTCCATTCTGTGTCCCTGGGGTAAGCGAGACAGCCATTGATGACTGAAGCAGACGGACGGTGGTTTTTAAATTCCGGTTTCAGCCGTCCATCAGAAGATTAAAATTCATAGGCTCAGCAGCGGAGACGGGTAGCACACACGGGGGACCAGTGTCCCATTTCAGTATGCTTTAGCTTGCTTCCCTTCTGCCTATAAATGCATTTGAAATACACCTGGCATAATCAAAATGCGATCAATGTTTTTCTGTACTTTTCCTCATATCTCCCCAGCTGATCTCCCCTCAGGGGAGTAAACGCATGGTAGAACCAGCATTTCTACTTATAATGAGAAGTATGAGAGTGAAGTATGAGTGTAAACTATAATGCAGGTCTCAGCAAAAAGGATTTCAGTTTCAAGATTGTCACTTGCCCCAACAAACTAGAGCTGTGCTGTCACTACAATTTTTTGTTAAAAATAATATATAATAATTATTAGTGCTGTCAAACGATTAATCAGATCCAAAATAAAGGTTTTTGTGTGTGTAATGTGTATATTTATTATGTATATGTAAATACACACACATGCATGTATATATTTTGGAAAAATATATTGTTTATATGTTAAATATATTTACATATAATATAAATTATACGAATATAAATACATGTACATATTTTCTAAATATATATTGTATTTGTGTATATTTATATTCACATAAATATACAAAGTACACACATATATTATGTAAGCATAAACTTTATTTAGGATGTAATTAATTGTTAAAATGTGTGTGTGTGTAATCAGAACAATAATAAAGACAATAAGTAATAAGTAGTAATAGTACTAAAAGCACCAAACAAGTCAACAATGTTTACAACAAACGTGAACTGCATTAACTATACAAGTTCCAAAAAAATAAAAAATAAAAAAAATAAAAAATTGCAAATGAAACTTTACATTTAATGACAAATATACATATATTCTCTTGACACACATAAAATATGTTGCAGAACATGTATCTGCATTTTTGTGGTGGTGCTGAAAATACTGGCTGGGCAAGAACAAATCTGAACAGTTTTTCTTTTTTAAGCATTTTTTTTTTATTTTTTATGATAACCTCCCAGAACCGAGAGAATATGTGATTTCAACGGCAAGAGTAAAAACAAAGTTTTTGTGTAATAACAAAAGGCCTCTTCTGTGATATAATTAATACTAAACCCTAATAATTAATGAGACAGTGGGAAGAGGGGAGGGGAGGCATGTTCTGCTTCTGTAACAAAACAGTGGTAACAGAATGTACCAAAAGAAGTGCCAGAAATGAGGTACCTGTGAGATATGCCAGCGAGTGGGCTGACGGCTGCCTGGCCATTTGCCCTGGATGACCCCACAAAAGTGGCCACCGATGGGCTACTGACAGCTGGAGCAGATAACACTGGACGCAGAGCTGCTATAATAAGCCACAGACCAGTATAATGCTGTATCTATGTGGAACCCTCTGCCCTCGACCTGGTCTCTGTGGATATTTAAAGTCTCCAATCCGATACAGTTTAGAGATAACGAGAATATGTTGCTGAACCAGAAGTAGTTATCAAGCCCAAAAGGCTCTCACTTCTGCCCCAGTGAACCCTGGGAATGATTTACTATAGTATTTTTCTAATCAACACAGTAAAGAGAGACATTTATCTGGATTGCCTATTGAGTGTGGCTACATATTGTAAGATGCTTTTGTTTACCTAATGATGTAAATATCCAATGTAATCATTATTTAAAAAAAAATGAACATTCTCTAAATCAGGACTGATGACTTATTTCTAATATTCTATACATTTTGAACTCTTCTCATTGTTAATGGTGCCCTAACAGTCTCTATCTAAACATGTATCGCGCGTACCTTCTATGGTGTAACTTTGCTCCAGCTGGTGTAGATCAGGAAGTAGGTGCATGCAGTTTATGCAGCAGTAGGTGAAGAAGTCAAGCACCACCACTTTGCCCGACAGTTCCTTCTTGAGTGACAGTGGGACGTCTGTGTTCAACCATTCCAGTCCTGCAAAATAACAATGGAATTTATCATTTAAATAATATTTTATTATGAAAATTTACATGAAATGGAAAACAATATATATATATATATATAAACATGGTGTTGCAAATGATTTTTTTTTTTTTTTTTTGTGGTTCTGCCTTTAAAAAAACTGGCAAGGCAGATGCAAATCTGAGCAGGTTTCCCCCCCATACTAACCTTCCAGAACCAACACAGTTTGTATCGTACAGTATAGTATAACGTTAGTACAATACAGGATGTATCACTCACTGTTGGTTCAGTACATTATAAAGCAGTAGCAATTATAAAGCATACAGAAGCAATTTGTAACTGGCTTGTCACCTTTCATAATGCTAGTCGTTTATCTAAACCACAAATCAGCTTATGATTGATTTAAAGCCACTCCCATGAGACACCAATACTGTATACATTCTGAGTTCATTTACACACTTACCTTCTTCAAAATCCGGTATAATTAAATCATCTTTTTCATCTATTTTGTGCAAATACTGCTGTACGAGATTTTCCTTCTCTTTTTGAGTCGTCGCGTCCTCTAAAGCATAGTCTAGCTGGCTCTGAATGGGGAAAAGATCTGACAGCTTACTGTAAGACGCCATGACTCCCACAACAACAGAACAGAGACTAACATTTCCGTTCGGCACTTTCGACAGACGAATTGCAAGCGCATCCAACACAAAATAAACTCGTTTTGCGAGTAGTTAGCATATTCATAATGTTATTAAAATGTTGACTGTATTAAATCTATAAATAAATGTAGTCTGACTAATATGAAATGAATTCATACTGTTTGCATTATGGAAAATGCGAACATCAATGTGAAAATAAATACGCTTTCAACATTGGCGGTAAGGGTAATGACGAAAGATACTCGACGGGATTATCTAATACGAACGGTTTTTGGTAAAATACGTTTATGCGTCTTTCTGAAGGCTTCTTGCTTTCGGGATGAATTTTTGAATGATACGGTCTTTTTGTACTCTGGTCGCGGTTTTTGTCTTAAGAGAACATGAGTGTCATGTTACAAAACAGCTTCGTTCAGAACAAACCAGTAACGGTAGTATCGGTTAACGTTTACAAATGTCTCAAAGCGGCTCTGAGAGTGATATCTGGGATTACAAACCCCTCAAGAAGAGTAAAAAACGAAGCTGCAAATCACAGATAACAAGAGAAGATGAGACAAAGAGAAGAAAGGATAACAATCTTGGGACATCAGCGCAAAAAACAAAAGTCAACAATGCTGAAACACACACTGGTTTAACGTTAGACCTAAATGGCAGTAATGCTCCTGTTAACACTGTGAACTCAGGGTCCATCGACATAAATCATAGGACACTCTCTCAGGATGTCCAGTATAAAGATCCTCAGTCAGGAGGCTTCTGTCCTGTCTGTCAAATGCCATTTTCCCTCTTAGTGGTTCAGTCTCAACAATGGCATGTTGCAGAATGCTTAGATAACCCTGGTGACAACTGTAAAGGTAATGTTTTTCATAAATATATATAATGAACAGTCATTATGTTGTTTAACATATCAGATTAAACTCCTCAATTCATTACAGGGTACCCATACATATCAAAATAACAGGGATTTGTTATTGTTATTTACACAGCTGGAAAAAATCATGTACATTTACTATAGATTTAATTCACATATGCTTTATTTTCTTTTATTATACGCCACTCAGACAGCTGAAGAATGCTATTCTTGAACACAATAAGCTATTAATTTTTTTTTACTGCAATCTTTACTGTATGTACAACTAGAAAATGAATTGATTACAAGTCATTAGTAACATGCTTTTCACTTTAATGTGGAATATTTCCAAAAATGTTATTCTATAATATTTTAAAAAACCATTTACACTTTCTCTGCCTCTGTTACAGAATGTCCAGATGGTCTTCATTGTACGTCCTCCATTCCCAATCACTACAAGAGATACAGTCACTCTCTACTTGCTCGGAGTCGAGCGCTAAACGACTGCACGACCCAAGACATCAGCTTGAAGTCAGTTAATAATGTTGCACCTGCATCTGGTACAGAGAGCTCTGTGGACAGCACTGTGAATGTCTCTGCGTCATCCAGCCAAAGTCCATCTCCTAGTGATGGACAAAAGGGAACTCCCACCCAGAGTAATGCTCTGTTGCTTTTGCGCTCCCCTAATACTGAAGATATCAAGAAAAGGAAAGGCTGGTCTCCTTCCATCAAAAGATCTCAATCTCAGAATTCTTCACAGGAAGAAAGAATAGAGACTTCAACTCCAGTTAAAGCACATAGTGTTAACAATGCTGTTAAGACACAGACTAATGAGGTTAAAGCCAAGTTTATCGAATGTAATGATGATGATGATGATTATATATCCTACTCCCCACTCTCTGAACTTCCAGATGTGGATAAGGAGCACAGAACTCAAAAAACTAATATAGAGCTTCATAGTACTTCACTGGATGATGATGATTCTGTTAAACTGTTCAGTGACGGAGATGATGACCTATTCTATAATATGCTGGACCAATATGAGACAGGAAAGACAGAACATGGACCAGAGAAAAACTCATTAGACACCTGTGAGAAACTGCAGACATCGTTAGCACCCGATGATCACCTGACTACTTCCAGCTCCACAGGTGTTTCTGATGGAACATTTCCGCATGGACCTCAATCAATAGGAAAACAATCCACAACAAATCCTGAAGATCCAAACTCCCAGCTTCAGTCACCTCAAAGTTTGGTATTAGAGCGTCTTCGGGAGCGTATATCAAATCCTGTACATGTCAACAGTTACATAAACCAAGAGCTGTCTTCCACCCAAACAGCCCTAACTCAGAAAACACCATCTATGGCTCCTAGAAGAACTCAGGCTAAGGCAGGTCCCTCTGGATTAAAGCAAACAGACATTGGGGTGTTTTTTGGCTTGAAGCCATTAAATAAAAAAAAGTCTGAGGAGGAAGTGAAGGCAACGGTCAGAGAGGCCGATCAGCAAGGGTCTAGGAGAGCGAGGATTTCAGAAGCACAGGGGGAAGATGCTAAGCTCCAGGGTAGACGGCGTAGGAAGAGCAAAGCTCCATCTGAAGTGTCCAGTGTCTCACCTGCTGCAGAAGATGGTACGACTCGGCCCACGCAGACAGAAGGAAAGCGAGGAGGGAGGGCAGAGAGGCAGAAAAGATGGAACAAAGGAAGAGCGACAGATGGAGATCCCCAGAAGTCCAAGCGGTGTCCATTCTACAAGAAAATTCCTGGTTAGTGAACCGCTTTAATGCTTTTGTTTTGATCTACTTAATACCAGTTGTTAAGATTGCATAAGCATATACACTTTTGGTCTTAATAGCTGTGCCAGTACTTTAATGTACTAGACTGCTTGTATTTGTTCTTTTACTCTTATAATAACTATTATTATTCAGCTTGTTTTGGTCTTACGTACTTTGGAGAATATAATATGTTTTTTTTCTCTGTTTAGGAACTGGTTTTGCTGTGGATGCTTTTCAGTATGGGGTTGTTGAAGGTGTCACAGCCTACTTTCTCACTCACTTCCACTCGGACCACTACGGTGGCTTGAAAAAAGACTCTGTTTTACCCATCTACTGTAATAAAGTATGTATCCCAACCTCATTGAACTTTAAAAATAATAAGAGCAGGCTGCTTTTTAAAAAACTGAACAGTTCAATTTACTGTATAGATAGTCATTATATAATCACCCTCATGTTATTTTTGAACTTTATTAGTTTCTTTCTTCTTTAAAATACAAAAGAGCATTGACTTCTATTGTATACAAAACACTAAAGCACATCTCAAAGTGTTTTCTTTTATATTCCTCATAAAATAGCAATTCTGTTTTGGAGCAATATGGCGTTGTAAAGCATGAGTAAATCAAAATAATTTTTGGTTGAAATTTAAACCAAACACTGTTAACTTTAAAAAAAAAAAAACACATTTACACGAAACATCACAAATTTACATAAATCAAGATGAAGGTGAAAAATGCAAAAAAAAAAAACGGGTAAAGCAAGATGAAGAAAAAAAATTCTCGATGGTGTCAGGGAGGATTAATCTTGACTAAATCTCATGACTAACTAGTGTTAATCATGGCAGATAACTGGTAACCTGGTGAAGAGCAAGCTGAAGGTGGGTGAGCAGTATGTTCACGTTCTCCCAATGAACACAGAGTTTATGGTGCAAGGAGTGAAGGTCACTTTCCTGGATGCTAATCAGTGAGTGTATCCTCTAACTAATGAAGATGTAAAGACAATTTTATTTCATTATTACAGGTTCCTATGTTCATACAAATGACAAGAACTTAATTATCATGACTGTTTTCCCCCCAGCTGTCCTGGGGCAGCCATGTTACTATTTGTTCTGCCAGATGGCCAGACGGTACTCCACACAGGTGATTTCCGGGCTGATCCGTCCATGGAGCGCTACCCAGAGCTGCAGGGTCTCAGGATACAGACCCTCTATCTGGACACAACGTGAGTTCTCTACTAATAAAGCTACTTTTTAGTGCTGCTTTATGTTTTGCCCACTTATGATCATATCAACTGAGATGGGTTATAGGGTTGAGTTTTTAAACAAAATACGTGTTCTTTTTCTTTTCTTTTTTTTTTCTCTATAGGTATTGTAGTCCTGAGTATACATTCCCCACTCAACAGGAAGTCATCACCTTTGCCATAAACACAGCTTTTGAACAGGTCACACTGAACCCTCGTACACTTGTGGTTTGTGGCACCTACGCAGTTGGGAAAGAGAAGGTTTTTCTAGGTCAGTGAGCAACGTTGTCATGTTTTGTCCAGACCTCTTGTAGACCTTGTGCTACTTCATCTGCTCTTGAAAGGATAGATTGTTCGCTTTCCTATTATCCGTGACCATCATACTAGCTCATGAATGAGGCTTGTATAAAAACAGTTTAAAAAAGAGATTTGCAGATGCTGTCCTAACTTGACTTTCCTGTTCATTTTTAAAAAATGAATTCATGATTAATGCCCTGCACCCATTTACTTTTAAAGCTATGATTACATAGTGTCCTGCTCTTGCTAAAATTGCTCTTGCAATCACTGGATTGCGACTTCTTTTCAAATCCCAATTTCTATTTGTTGCTTCTTGTGTATCTAGAGGGAGATAAACATTTAATACCTATCCTACCTGTTCCTCTAGCTGTATCGGAAGTGTTGGGCTCTAAGGTGTGTTTGTCCAAGGATAAGTATAACACCATGTGCTGTCTGGAGTCGGAGGAGATTGGCAAGCGCATCACTACAGACTGGCAAAAGGCCCAGGTGCATGTACTTCCTATGATGCAGCTCAATTTCAAAGTGAGTTGAACAACCTTTAAAAGTTCTGTGGCTTGTTTGTCATATCTGTAAATTATGAATTATAATATGGAATTTTTGTCATCTGCCATTTTTGCTGTTTGAGTTCATAAGTGTATGAAAAGAGCTGATTATGCTAAACACAATCAATGAGGCTATGTTTACTTATTCAATTTGCAGTTTAAAATTCATGCAGCGTTCAGTGCTATCTTTAATTTTCCTTGACAGCGCATTTATGCTAATACGGGAGGAAAAAAATTAAGATTCTAATTACAGGGACCAAATGCCAGCACAGCAGTTCTGGCAGCAGTAGCACTGATTGAGTCTGACTGAAAGTAAATTCTAATGAGACAGTTGCAGATAATAAAGATTAGTTATATGATGTTCCCTGAGCCATTATAAGCAACTTTTCTCACCCATGCCAATGTAGATGTTGATTCAAAGCAATTTCAATTTTCTCAATGAGAAAAGAGTTTAAATGGCCCTGACAGGAAGAAGAAAAAATTGCAGGGCTCGGCTGATTGTAAATTGCACCACATTTTCTTATGCAGCCACATTGAAAAGTCATTATGTAAATTGAAAGAAAGAAGCTGATTGCAATGTGGCATCATTTGACTTCAATTGCCCTTTTTGTAACACATACTACCGTTCAAAAGTTTGGGGTCAGTAATATTGTTTCTTTCGAAAGTCTCTTATGCACACCAAGGCTATAATTTTATTTGATCAAAAATGCACTAAAACAGTCAAATTTTAGAACTAATTTAATTTAAATGAACTTGTCTATTTTGAGGTATCTTATCAATGTTTAATAAATCTTTAAAAAAAGCAACAGCTCAAGCTAATCAGCCTAAATATTTATGACCACAATATATATATATATATTTTTTTTTTTCTTAACTGTACAGAACCTGTGGACACACTTGAATAAGTTCTCCAGGCAGTATGACCAACTAGTGGCTTTTAAGCCCACAGGATGGACCTTTAACCAAAGTGTGAGGGTGGAAGACATCCAGCCTCAGACTCAAGAGAACATCAGTATCTATGGTATGTGTATGGTATGTCTAGATTTTTTAAGGATTTAATACAATGATTTTAGTTTAAGCGGAGATATTACAATAGTTGAAATATCTGAGACTGTCTGGGATGCTGACATTAACAGGAAATGTTTTCTGCAAAATCAGCCTATAGTGCATATGTAGGGCTACATTTACTTCTGATATTTTTAGAAAATTGGGTTGCTTCACTTTAAACTTTAATTGCAAGTCCAAACAAACCCTAATCAAGGGAAGTAGATGTAGACCAAATTGTGGTGTTTCTGTAATGTTGTATTTGCATTTTGATTTTATAAGAGGAAAAAAAAATACCCTCTATTTTGTCTGGTGACTTTAAGAGCCCTGAGCAAAATGAGTTTGTATTTTTGCCATCCTTTTAAATCAGAATGGAAATAAGATGGTTGAAAAAGCAAATAAAAAACACCTTATCATATTGCTCCATTTGCTTGCATCTAGCATGGACAGTTTTACGGCGCTTTAATAGGTTTTCTCCATTTTGCTTAATGGTAGGTCTATACCAATAAAACAAAAATGCAGAAAACATGCTGTTTTTTTATTGATATCTGTCACACCATCCCTTTCTTAATAAGATCTTAAAGAGGATTGCTTTCCATTGAACTGATTTTCAGTGTAGACACGACAGCCTTGTCATTCTGTTCCACTAACTGACAAGATTATATCTAATGGCTTCGTATGTGGAGTGTAATTACATTATATTGATTTTTCTCCCTTCCTGCAGTTGTTAGAAATGCTGAACGTCGTTTCAGACTAAGAACAGAATGCCCTATATTAACAGAATCAGCAGATGTGATTTGACCCAGAGAAAAACTCAAGATGTCAGGTTTTGCAAGCCCAGGGTTTTAATTTCATAATATCAGCAGTCTGCAGCCCAACCAGGTGCTGCCTCAAGCATTAGACGCATCTCATTTCACGAGCTCTGCTGGAATCTGAGACAACAATATGGGAATTAATAGGAATTTGTGCTTGTTACTTTACACAAACACAGTATATAATTTGTGAAATTTCTATACGAAAGGCTAGAGTGTGACTCTGCAGCAGAAATCACGGTTGGTCTTTTGAGCAAAGCGATCAGGACATAAATAGGTTTTCCCAGCACCTCAAAGATTTTGAGAGATACATTTCTACTCTATACTTATCTGTTCCAGGTATTCCCTACAGTGAGCACAGCAGTTTTCTTGAGCTGAAGCGTTTTGTGCAGTGGCTGCAGCCAAAAAAGATCATTCCCACGGTGAATGTGGGCAGCTGGAGGAGCAGGAAAGCCATGGAGGGTTTCTTCCGTGAGTGGCAGACTGAACCCAGAAATCTCAGCTCAACATCATGTGCCCTGAGAAACCCAAGCTGTGGAACAAGGCAATAAAGTAAACCAACATCCACAATCAAGCCTTTGGACAACAGTCAAACGGTGCCTTCATTGACTGGACCAGTATTACTCAGTGGACCATTTCAAATGAGAGTTTTGGACTGCCTTCTCACATTTAAAAAAATTGGTCTTTCTTCTAGCCTGCTTTTTTTAAGTGATGGTTAATAGTGTTGCCTTTTTATGAATGGCTCTTCTTGTTGGTGGCTCGTGCAGGAATGGACCACATATGCAATTTTAATTTTTGACAGCTTTATATATTAAAAAAGTGTTTTTAAAGGAAATACATTTTATCCACTCTACACTAAATTTTATTTCATATTTGTGCATGTACAAGATATATTTTTTCATAAGTCGTTTACATGCTGAACAATGTCAGTATTACATTATAGCATCTGAACCTTATTCCAATTTAAAAAAACAAAAAACATTTGAATTTGGTACCAACGTGACAGATTTCAGTTCAACTGCAATAATGCGGATGTTTGTAAAAAAAAAAAAAAAAAAAGTCACTTGGAAGTGAATTTACATGCTGAACAGGAGCAATCAGTATTCAGGTTAGAAGAATATAAGATTAATATAATTCAGTTTGTATTAGTCTGCCACCATGTGGCTACAAAATATACTGCAGGTAAATGCAATTCACAGGTAGTTTAAGATGATCTGAAAAATACTGTTCAACCTAGAGGAAAGTTCTATTAAAACTTGTTTTAACGTTTCTATTACCTCAACCTTGCTGATGTTCAGAATAGTGCAAAATGACAAGAAATTAATATTTTTAGTATAGCAAACGCTAAACGCTAAGTCTCGGTGCATACAAGAAAATAAGAGCTACTAGTTTTACTGTTGTCAACCTGTGTGCCCTTCAGTGTTTTGTGAAAAGCAATACTTTCAGCCTGTACGATCTGGCACAAACAAATCATAAATGTCAGCGAAGCGTTTCAGAAATCACCAAAAGAGAGACTAGAAGTCATACTATATTACAGAACTTTTAACTCATTCTGTTTGACTACTGATTGCCAGCACAGTGATATTCCCCATAAAGAAAAAAATATTCACATTGATTTTAAGAGAGAATTGAAAGGCCTAAAAAAAGCCAAAGGAGAACCATAACACAGCATGAGATTTTGTTTGTATTCTCAGCAGAGTTCAGAATTCAAAGGAATGGAGCCCGGGAGCCTTCCAATTGTCAGTTTTACCTGGAGAGAAAGCAAAAAAATTACTATAGCCATTTAGCTCTGATTATATTTACAAAATCATTCTTGTAGTCTGACTCATGATTACCTGGTTCTTGCTGTGTCGTCTTAGATATGTTTGTACCTCCTCCACTGTGTCTGTCAACAGGTCATTGATAGCCAGAATTTGATCTCCCTTGTGGAACAGAGATGACGCCTCAATCACCCCACATTTAGATACACTAGAGAGGAAAAGAAATGGAAAATAATAGCAAAAATGTATCCAAACAAACCTGCATGAACCAGAGAGCATAAAAGCATAATGCTTCAGCTCAACGTTTCAGTAAATGTTTTAATTTATCTGTGAGAATCGTACCATGGTTTACCCTTCTCCTCTGAAATAACCAAGCTGTTTGCATCATGATGACTTATGCATATTTCCTTCTCGATAAGGGTGTGCGTTTCACTGAGGAATGGAAAACATGTAACTATAAACATGTAACTAGACTCCAAAACCACAATTTCATAACCCCAGTTGTTTGAAAACAAAATTCCGTAGTTTAGTATATTGTTTTCTATTGAACTGGTCTTCTAATCAACTCTT
This sequence comes from Enteromius mattozi, assembly GCA_032359235.1. NCBI lineage: Eukaryota > Metazoa > Chordata > Actinopteri > Cypriniformes > Cyprinidae > Enteromius > Enteromius mattozi. Next base: position 12,114,797 of record JAUMHE010000061.1, read on the forward strand.
GCCTGGAACTGACCATGGTTGAGTTTCCCAAAAGCATTGTTGGCTAAATATGGTGGCAAGTTCTATTGAACTCTATTGGTAATGACGGAACTTGCAACTATAGTTGCTTTTGGGAAACTGAAGTCAAAGCAAGAGATTGTAATGTTTTTATTATTAGTACTGTTTTCTTGTATTCTATAAATCCTAGGATGACCATGAGGGACCACTTATTATTGTGGTGCAGATTTTTTAAGGTAAGATTTTAACACTTTAAGACACTACAAAGCATGGTTTAAAAGAACATTGTAAGTCTCGGGTATCAGGTTGCAAAATTAGCTCTGACTCGCTTTTGTATTATGAGTACTAACTAGTTAGGCAAGATCACTGCTGGATACTTTAGAAAAGTGATGCATGATAATTTGTGTCAGCTAAGGTTAAAAAAGTTTTTACACAAAGCTTTTTATTCTGTGGGCTAGGGAACCTGAGAAATTGTTCATAATGTGACAAATAGCAGTATGCAGAAATTAGGGATTAGTGAATTAGTTAAAATGTAATTTGTCAGTTGTTTTACCTTTGTCCATTTGATTCGGTGGATGTTTGTGGTGTCTTTATATCATTGAAGGCTTTTGTGACACAGTCCAACAGACTGTCTTCAGATGTACAAGTCAAACTATTCCTGGAGAGAAAAGCAAATAATTACCATTTTACCAATAATTATAATTTGCTCAAAGCCAGAGAGTCTAAAAAAACTCTAACTCGTGTGAACACAAAGTACATTTGTAAATGACTGTGCAAAATGATACTTAATACTTGACTATAAATAAGCCATTGAACATTGCAACATCATATTGCAAATTATATTAAAGAATCAATGATCTGTTACAACCTTCTGTATATTTAAAAAGGACACATGGATTCAGATCTAAAGATTAATGTTACATTAGGTTCAATTGAGGTAAATACATAATGCATAATACATAATGAGTGTCTCATACCCTGATGACATGTCCTCATTACTTTCCACTGCAGTGTCATTCAGTGGTTCCCCTTCTTTCATATTTTCATACACCTGAACCAAAGGTAAGTGGTTATGTTGAATTATGTTGCAAGTGTTTGGTTTTATAAGTGAAAGTGTATGTTTGTGGGTTTAACTATGCTATACCGGTGTTGCAGATAGGCTGCTTCTGGGTGATTGGCTACATTGACTCTTCTGGGTGAGAACATTTTCAGATGCTGACTTCTTCCTTGCAGGCAGTGGAGGTTTACTGTCAACTTCATTCTGCAGGTACAACTCAGAATTATGAGAACTGAGTCAAAGTCACACATGCATGTAAAAACATTGTTTGTGAATTACCTCTTCAGTGTCAGAGGGGCTTTGATCATTGGAGTTGGATTCGGTCGTGCTCTGAGGTTCAGTTTGTGACTTAATTTTGTTATTCTACAAACAGTTTGAAAAATGAACAATTTAAGAACATGAAATTGTATTGATTAGTAATTAATTGTTCAATGATTTTTTTCAAAGAGAATTATGATTGAATTAAAGCTATTGAGCTCATAGGCAAAAAGTAGAATGTCTCACCTTAATAGCCCCAAATATAGCATTGAACCATCTATCCACATCCTCACTGAAAGTAACAGATCCCATATATTAGCACTAAAAAGGCTAAGTTTATCTTGACCATCATTTACATTTTTTTAATGCAGCTTTTTGCTAAGTGTGGGAATTATCGTGCAGCAATGGTAATCATAGCAAACCTGCTGTCTCCAATGAAGAAAAATTCTCTTGGGACCTTGTCTCCTGGATTTGTTGCTTTCATGTAGAGCACAGCGGTCGGAAGGCACTTGAAGGCTTTACAGATCCATTCAAAAACTGGATTTGCTTGAGGCTGCACTTGAAGCATTGTGATGCTACGTAGAAAAAATAATTATATCACTGTGTAGTACTAACCCTGTTTTGATTACGTGAAAAGTAATCAGCAGCTTTCATCTTACGTGGAAGTTTGTATAGATTTTATAGCTTTGTCTCTTTCAGTGGTTTTGTAGTATTTTAGCTCATGGCAGCTGTCATTTGTCTTTGAAAGCACAAAAAAGCGTCTCTTCCATGATTTCTGCAATGAACGATGAAACGTCTTAGATGAGCTACATAGATTATATAAACTGTTGATAATTCTGTGCAGGAAATCGAAATGTTATACCATATTTTTTATCTGTCTAGAAGGAGGGGACTTTGTTAGAAAACCTGTGTACACTTCCTCAACCTCAGCTGCTTCACTGTGACTTGAAGCACTTGAATCTGTTGCAGAAGAGTAAATATAATTAACCAGAATTTAACCACTCATCACTATCTGTAATAGTTCTCTCCATAAAACTATAATTAGACAAATTATTGTTCTGGTTCCGTCAGTCTATATTGATTAAAATAGATTTAAGACATACCTGATTTAGCTCTGTTGTTCATTGTAATGATGAATCACTGCTAAAAAAGACACACATGTTGTAATTTTTTCACTTTTTTACTTACTTCATGTCATTCCAAGTGTTGTATTTTATGAAACACAAAAGATATTTTGAAAAATCAATTTTTGTAACGTTTCTATAAACCTCACTGACTTTCAATATCTGAAAGAAAAAACATTCTTCAAAATATTAGTTTGGAATGACATCAGGGTGAGTAAATAATGACAGTTTTTTAAAATTTGATTTATCTCTTTAAATGTACAATTCTGCATGAGACAGTTCATTATGATGATTTTATTTAGGAAAATTGATATTTGGAAAAACGTTTTACTAAAAAGCTTGCACTGGGTGCTTTTCAGTCTAATTCTTTAAACTGGAAGAAAGATGCATATTGTCAAAAATATAATAAAGCAGTAGCGTAGCCGTAATTTCTTAATGTGCTCAAATAAATCAGATCAGTGTAGTAATTGAATCAGTTGACCTGCGATACATCATAAAATGGATTACCTTAATTGTGTGTGTCGCAGTAAAAACAGTGTCCTCTGTACTGCTGTTCTGTTTTCACAAATATGTATGTCATGATGTTGAAGGAAGGCTTCTATTGTCACTGAAGCAGGTGGAGTCTTTCGTTATTTGTCCTCCCTTTGTTGAAAACATTTTGTTAGGTTTACCGGAATTTCAGTCACAGAAACGACCAGGTCCTTACTGGCAGTCATTTAAAAACATGAAAAAAGCGATGCATGTTGATTCTTTTCCTTGATGTCTCAGATGGCTGTGGTTATTTACACAAATTCCTTGCTATTTTAGATTCTAGTAAGATTTGCCCACATTTGAACTTCCCTGTGAAAGGTGCATGTATGACCTGTTTTAAAAGGTTAAATATGTAAGTAATTGATATCACTGGCTCAAATGTTGGCCTTCTATAACATGGAGTACATTTTAAGGCCAGATAATATTTATGTATGAGAGGAAGGTTTAGTAATAGTCTGTAGTACTGTCCTCATAGAATTTATATTAATTGAGACATTGAGATTTCTTCAAGAGTCTTAGTTGAGTGATAATGAGTGCATAGTGCAAGCTGCTTCTTATTATAAGGTGGAAGATCTAAGACAATAAATCAAAAATGAATTGATCGCTCTACCTAGAATTACAGCAAAAGTAGGTAACTCGTAGTAGCTCAGTGCAGTTTTATAAATCACCACTAGAGAGACCTATTCACTGTAGAAACATACAGTACGATGTGAGATCTGTTAGATTTTTTTCTCCATAAGAAAAAAAATGATCAGGTCAGACATAAGATGAAAGATGACAGCCCTCCTGTGGAATGCTAAAAAGGAAAAATGCTGTAATGTACTGTAAGGCAAGGGAATCAGCGCAATCTGTCACGACTAGTCGGGCATGACTTGACTATCCATGCAGCTTAGATGGATGATAAGTTGATCAAAAAGAAAATAACCAGGGAAGACTTGACTTTTTTTTTTTTCACAATTAAAGTTTAATTATGGCTATAATATGATTGGTATGATAGACTGTAAATGAAAATATGCAGGAGGAAAATATGTGGAAGATATGACTGGTAATAGTGATAATGTTGAGTGATAAAAATTTCATGTTAGTGGACAATCGGTTCATCTTAGGGCAAGGGATGATTTCCAAAAACATTGACATCACTGACGGGAGCAATGAGTGAGAATGAGGAAACACCTTTTTGCATTATGAATCATCTTAATGTGCATTTTCGTGAATCCAGAGTTAAGGTCATTGCACACTTAGTCCGAAATTTTCATTGTGCTTTTTTTCCGTTTTAGTCATCCTTTCCGATCAAAATGCTTGCTGCTGATGCAAAAATGCAGAAAATCGAACCTGATACGAATTTTTTATTATGGGCTAAAGATTCAGAGTCAGTTTGTAAACGTGATAGACACAACATGAGGTTGTATTTATTTTTTTAATGTGCAAAATCTTCATCCTTTACACTACCATTCAAAAGTCCAGGATCTTGTATGATTTTTTTTGTTTTTGAAAAAAGTATTTTTTTGCTCACTAAGGCTGCATTGCCGTTTACAATATCAACTTAAATAATTCTATTTCATTGTATTTTAAAATGTGAGTGATTTATTCCTGTGAAAGCTAAAATGAATTTTCAGCATCATAACTTCATCTAACTACTTTTAATATGCTGATCTGCTTAATATTTTTGTGGAAACGGTGCAATTTTTTTCCAAATTCTTTGATAAATAGGAAATTAATACAATAATGGTATCACTTTACAATAAGGTGTCATTTGTTAACATTAGTTAATGTATTAACTGACATAAACATAACTAACATTAACTAACATAAATATAATTTATTAATTGTCACTTTGCACATGCTTGCTGAATAACATTTTTTTTTTTTACTCTCACATAACCTTTAATTATGTGGTTTATTTTGTTTTGCCTGATTATGGTTTTCATTGTCTATTGTTCAGTTGATCTTTAGAATTTTTTTGTCACCTGGTAGAATCTGTTTTCATTTATATGAATAAAACCATTTAAGAACAATCCAAAAGAAAAATAAATAAATAAATAAAATAAGATAAATGAATGCTGAAAATATATTAGCATTAACAATATATTATTTGTTAAGATTGTGTATTTTTCTATCTTCAATTATTATGGATAAATGAAAGTTTTTTTTGTTTTTGTTTTTTTCTCCAAAGAAAGTTGTTTTCTTTCAGTAATTAGGTGATGCTATATTTAGAAGGATTTTTCAGGTCATGATACGTCAGAGGCTCTGAAATGCATTTGAATCTGGTCTATAGTATGAAAATACTGGTTTTCTAGGAAAGTGTCGCAAGAGGGGCTAACTTTGACATGAAGTGATAATATCTTTCTTAAGTGTCTTATACAGTAGCTCTTGTTATCTTAAATGCATCAGCAGCTGCATAAATCAAATCTTAATGCAAAAATATGGAGTTTAAATAAAACTGAATAATTTAAGCTGTTGTAAATTTAACTTGTAAATATTGTATAATGCATTTTCTATTGTTTTTTTTGTAAATTTTTTTGCCTTCCAGTAAAGTTTCTTGCATGGAATCAGAATAATCTTGTCTAACCTGCTTTCTCCAGTAAGAAAGTAACCTACAGTATTATCCACTGCAATGGAAAAGTTTTCTGCAGATCATTACCATGTCAGATACAAAATCAAGGCGAGAAACCTCATAGATGAACTTAAAATTTTCTCTAAATTAGACATTTATACATGACTGTTTAATGCATCTGATGTCCTAAATAAAAAGATACAGATATAGTATAGAGATAAGTTTATAACTCATTTTAGGTTCATCTCAATAGATTCTAGACACATCTGAATCATGTTTGCTGTTAGTTTGGATGCTGTTGCTTCTTTGTAAAAGTATATATGAAATTCAAGTGTTGTCTTACTGAATGTCATTTCTTTAATAGAACACTAACACTTCATTAACAGTTCATGTAACTGTTTCATATATATTAATTTGTCTACTTAATTAGTATTATTTGGGTCCTTTACACTATGAAACCTTTCACAGATGCAGTGTGTCCATCTGAGCAAAGACTTTGAGTACTTACAGTGTCTCTGGACTGCTTGTATCCTGTTCAGTTACTTTAGTGTCAAACCCATTATAAACTGTTTCTAACAACAGCCCTATTCGTTTTCCTACACGTGATGTTGATAAACAAATTTTGGGAGAAGCACGTACGAATAATCAGCCACGGCTGGCTCTGCATTTTTCCTCCATCAGCCTATTCCCGTTCACCCAATCGGAACCAAGCATCTCTGCCTTAAATAAGCTTGATTTCCTCTCTTCCGCATCATGTTTTTTGCATCCCTCCGCCACCCCTTCTCCGCCATCAATCCTCACCTTCCTCCGAGGGGGGGGCACTCGGGGTTCGAGCCAGACGCCGAGCTCTGCCCTCGCAAGGGTTAAAATTACTAGGGCTCGGAGTCCGCCGAGCTCCGGGCTCGCTCCCCTGGAGAGCAAGCCAAACATGCTATTCTATTTGCATTATGAGGAAGTGTGAACTTGTGAACTTAAGTTAAATGTGTCTTCAGTTTTAGAATTCAGGAAAAAAAAATTGTCAACTAATAGTCATTCATTTAAAGGGATATTTCACCAGTAAATTATGACAGAATTTTCATTTTTGGGTGAAGTATTTCTTTAAGCCATTTTAGTTAACTAATCACACCTTTATATTAATTTATTAATCGAGATAGCAACTAAACCATAAAGAGCCTTCAATAGTCTGTTCTGGTCAACATCTTATTGTTTATATTGCATTTCAGCTCTTCAAAATCTGTTGTCTTGTGTTTTTTGCAGAATGTGGAAAAACTGGTTTCATTCAGAGCCAATGTGGTTGTTTGGTAGAAGCTACAGGTCTTTGTTCTTGCTTGTGTGATAGAAGGGGTAGGTGGAGTTTCTGGTTAGACACATAGGTTCTAAATTGTAAACTTATTCTTAAAAAAATAATACATTTAGAGAGTAGCAAACAGTACCATCTGTGTTCATTTATTCATCATGAGTTTGTGATATGAATTTGGTTGTACACAGTCCATTTAACCAATAGAGGGAGTTCTAAGGTATGACCTAATAAATAAAAACTAATAATGTTTTTCTTTTTACTAATATAATTTTTATGCACAGATCTGTTAATGCATGAAAATAGCACAATAAAAAAGGCATAAACTGTTTAATAACACTTCACAGTGTAACAATGTGCAAGATGCAAGCTTTTCTGAAGCATAATTAATCTATATATTAAGTATTCTATCAACTGTTGTTCAGTAATTATCAGACAGACATTTAAAGCCATGTATAAGTGTGTCACTTACTTGTTACATGCATTGCAAAACAAATAAAGAATACACAAATACAGAAAGGTTTCATATGCATAGTACATGACATGTCTCTTACTTCTGAAATTGGAAAAAAAAAAAAAATGCTTTAAAATACAGTTTTTCACTGAGGATTAATTTTTGTATTAGTTTCGAAGTAATTCTACACATTTCAAACAAACAAATATATACAATACCACTCTAGTCAAAAATAAGGTACTTGAAATACATTTATTTCATGCCAAGTATACTACAAATACTTGATAAAAATTCCCTGCAGGTTTTTGGTATACTGAACTGGTGTATTTAAAGTAGCACTCCTAATCTCCTATAGTTAATATGAAATAAATGTATTTTAAATTTTTTTTTTTAACTAGGGCACTTAAATCATGTACACACAACATATCTTTTTCTTGTTTCTTTCTTTCCTATTTTTTTTCTTACATGATTACTGGACAAGCAAAAGAGGATAAGGTACTTTTAGATAACCAGATTGCCTCTTCTGATATTTTGTAATGCCTTATTTTCCACCTGTATGAGTAAATGAATGAGTTTTAATGTCCCATAGACCCTCTGACCTCTAAATTAGACGTGTACAACATTTCTATTATTTCGGTGGTGAGGAGAGATTTGGCATTAGACTTTGTTTTGTGTCCTCAGTGTGATGGGCAGGGTTCAGAGTGAGGCCTGGAAGCCGCTGAATTAGGAGTTTTATCTGCAGGTAATTTCAGTAACTATATTATTCATCTGTCTCTTATTGCAGTGATCAAAATAAAGATAATTCCTTTACTGTGAATTATCATCTTACCTCATCCTTGCTTAGTCTTTTTATGCATTTCTGAATGTCTTGTACTGCATCTGGAGGCAGGGTCTGAGCACCCCTTGATTCCTGGATCTGATGAGACTCAGACGCACTGGAGATGATAATGAGAGATAATTGTAAATAGTTAATTTCTACTCGTATTAACTTTTGATTCTAGAACATAATGGGTTATTAATTATCTGTTGTAGAGTTGTACCATGGTTTGCCGCCTTCTGTCAAGGTCAGACTGTTTTTCAGATCATTTTGACTAACACGGGACTCCTTCTCAACATCTCTGTGCTTTTCACTGCAAAGCAGACAAGTACAAATGCCACATTTATAAAAAACACATTTTAATTTGGAAAGGACAGAATATTACTGACACATTGAAGTTGGTTTTCTCTAAAGCAGAAGCACCCTGCTTATGCTATTTCCAGTATTAAGGATGTAACTGCATATTTAAGATTAGTGCAAACCACTAATAAATAAATCATTCAAGTATCATCCACTAAAAAAACATGTCACCAGCTAATGTGAATATGGTGGTTACAGCCCTGTTTGAAATGCTAAAAATCACCTGTTGTTTGACTTAGCAGAGGCACAGTTTTCAGTGAAGTCAACGAGAGATTGATTAGACTGCCTGTGAACTTCACTGAGGGAATGAAAAAATCAGATTGAACAATGGTCAGTCCGCCATAGAACACATAGAACTCTTGTTTAGAGTTTATACATCATGATGACTGCATCTCTCAGGTATGCCATACCTTACCTAGTGTTAGCTTTCATTTTAAAAAATCAACAAAAACCAGACTTGTTTAGCAAAACTAGAAAATTTGGAACTTTCTAAACAGCAAAACAGACTGCTAACTGATGCTAAGAAAAAGTGTTGTTTTGTAAGGCTTTAAAAAATCATATAAATCACATAAATCTTGCATCTGGGGCATGAAGCTATGTGGAAACCTTTTGGTTTTTATGGTAAATTATGGTGACTTTTTATCTCAGAATTGTGTGATATATAAAGTTGCAATTGTAAGTTATAAAGTCACAATTCTGAGAGCTTATTTTTTTTT
>JAUMHE010000061.1:12130084-12140431 GCA_032359235.1 Enteromius mattozi
TCTCACCAGCCAATCAGATCCATCCTTCCCACTATAAATAGACCCATCTCCTCCCCTTCCGCATCTCGTTTTTTTTCGCATGATCTCGCTCCTCCAGACAAGCTGCCAAAACGCCAATTACTCGTTCGAGCTCGATCAAGGACCCAGCTCTTCCAGCCCCAGCCAGCCTTCGGCAAGTCCGCATGAATTCCCAAGGGAGGCCACAGCTTCATTCGAGGCAGCAAGCTTGCGCGCTCTCTGATCTCTTCCACTTTACCCGCCAAAGCAAACCCACGCGAAAGAATCCACACTACTCACCACACGCCGGCTTCCTCCTCCATTTTTCTCCGCCCCGGACGCAGAACCAACCCCATGGTTGCAACTTCAATCGCAAGTAGCAAGCCAGCGTGAAACTTCCAGATGCCCCCAGATGAAGTCATACGTAATCCGCATATTCATTACGTCAGCACGGCGTATTATTTTCCTTCCCAGTGGTCACGTAACATATTTTAATGCACCTAATTTCCCATTTTATTGTTTCATTGATATATTTAGCCTAAAGCTTCTGTCGTCAGAATATATAAATAGTGATGGGAATGTAGCCCATTATTACTAGAGCTCTCCCTCTGCTAAAGCTGTGTTTTTTCATCCCTCCCCGCCTCAGACGAGGCCGTTTACCTTCCGCCTCAGATGAGGCCGTTACCCTCTCCGCCTCAGAAGAGGCCGTTTTCCCCTTCTTTACCCCATTTGTTATTGTCTGTATTGCTCATTTCTTTTTATTACATCATACTAACTCATGTTTCTGCTCTACCGACAGGTCGCCGGTTCTCCATTCCGGCCCGGCAACCTCCGCCGTTGCTCCCGCCTCAAGAGGCTATTCAAGCCTTCCCACCCCCAAATAGATGCGTGGACCACCCAAATACCCTCGCCACTCGTCCAGCATCCTCTCCCACGCATTTTTTGGGGGACTATTTGGCTGCTGTCCTCCTCTAGCTTTTTTGGGGGGCATGCAGGGGGATGCCGAGCTCTGCCCTCGCTAGGGTTCAAATCACTAGGGCTCGGAGTCCGCCGTCCACCCGGCTCGCCCCCTGGACAGCACGCCAAATTCGCTAACATAATTACGATTGGAATGAGGAAGCGCAAACTCTTGAAGTGATGTTTCGCTAAACGAGTTTCGAGAGGAGCGTGTACGAAATCAACCGCGGCCGGCACCGCTCTATCCAATCAATCTCCCCATCTCACCAGCCAATCAGATCCATCCTTCCCACTATAAATAGACCCATCTCCTCCCCTTCCGCATCTCGTTTTTTTTTCGCATCCCTCCTCCGTCCGTTCTTGCACTTTCCTTCACGGGGGGCATGCAGGGTCAGAGCCGGACGCCGAGCTCTGCCCTCGCTAGGGTTAAAATCACTAGGGCTCGGAGTCCGCCGTCCACCCGGCTCGCCCCCCAGACAGCACGCCAAATTCGCTAACATAATTACGATTGGAATGAGGAAGCGCAAACTCTTTAAGTGGGAGAACTTGCACAATTGGTGGCTGACTAAAGACTTTTTTGCCCCACTGTACCTGTTGCAAATGGTGCCTATTTTGAAGTCGTTTTAATTTTTTGGATATTTCCTTGTTGTTTATTAATCAGGAAATTAAAAAAAACACTAGGTATGTCTAAACTTTGGCAGGACGTTTATATATGCATACATGTGAAGAGAGAGAGATATGTTTTAATGTTTACCTGAAGGATATTTCATACTTCATTACATTGACTAAAGCACTGAGCCAGCCATGAAAAGCGCTATACAAATAAATTTGAATTGAATTGAATTGAATTAAATATTTAATTAAAGCAGAATGATTAAGCTACTGCTTAATGACTTGAAAAGTTAATTTTTTTTAAAGTTATTTTATTGTTCTTACAATGTTTTTTGCTTTGGCAATATACTAAATGTTTAATAATGATGATAAAGCTTTGTTGATTGATTCTCAAGGCTCAATATTTAATGTGTAATGTGCAACACTACTAAAATATATATGGCTTCAAAACTAATAGACATGGACTAAAAGTCAAGATAAAGTACATTCAATTTGATTTCGTGGAGCCTTTAAATATTATTTATTTACTTGTTTATTTTTTTAGTCTGTGTCTGCTTTTATAGAACTGTATGGTGATGGAAATATGGTCGAAATAAGGGTGGCAAACCTGTTTTCTCCAATTAAGAAATATTCTCTTGAGTGTTTTATTGTGTTGTCTTCCACCTTCAAGAACAGCACAGAGGATGGAGAACACTTAAAGTTTTTCTGGATCCAGTCCCACTTCTGATGTGCCTCGGGGCCAATAAACAGCAGGCTGATCCTTTAAAACAGAAAGATGTTATTATTATATATAGAGTGAAAATACTTAATTTATTTATTTATAACTTCGACAGTCTTTTCCATACTTAGAAAGGTCTATCTCTCCTAAAGGCCTGTCTCTCCTTTCGTTGTTTACATGATATTTCAGCTGGTTGGAGTCTTCAGTGGTCTTAGAGAGCACAAAGAAACGACGCTTCCATGATATCTGTGACAGCTATAAGAGATAAAACTGCTTAGTTTCACGAACAGAGCAACCGTCTTTGACAGACTGCAGATATTTTAATTTCGGGTTGAACTGCAATATGAGACGTACAGTGTTGTTAGTTAGGGCTTAATGAGCGGGGTTGAGCAGGTATCCAGTGTATAATTCATCCACCATCACTGGTTCATTATAAAATATTGAAGTTGCTGCGACAGAAACATAATTAAAACAACATTAAACACACTGATGCAGTTTAATTTGAATTTTACAGTAGTCTTGATTATTTCATTATTTCAAGGACTTACTTGGTTTATTTTTGTTGTTGGACATCTTCTTGTTGTTGTTTTAATTCTAAAATAGATGTAAATTTTTTACGTTGTTTTACTCTAAGCAACTGATATATCTAATAAACAACAGTAATTTATGATTTAGTAAAAAAAAAAGAAAACAAAAATGCAATTTCAGCAAAAGAACAATTAAAATGCAATGGAAATTTACTCTTAATAATATAATAATGTCATATAATAAAATTGCATGATGTCTTCATGAAAAATAGTATCAGCATTATTTCATTGCATGTTACAAGCAGAATCGTCATATCAGTTTACCTCATAATAGTATTAACATACCTTGTGTCACGATAAAAAGTAATTCAGCTCTCACGATGTCTATGTTGTGACGGCAGTTAGGAGGAAGCTAGAGGCTTTTTGTGTCTTCCAGAGCATTATTCTGGTAACAGGAGGCATTTCTAGTTGTACTGTATGTAAGCTCAGGTTTAGGCTCCCTCCCCTTTGACTGTGTCTGTTCTTTGTTTGTGGCAACAACCAGACGAATGTGTTTATGGTGTTGGTATTGCGGTAAACTCAATACAACAAAGACAGATGTACACTTTAAATATATATATATATATATATATATATATATATATATGCATATCATAGTCTCATAGGCAAGCTGGCACTTTAATGATTATTTGGTTATACTGTAGTTACTTATGCACCAAGAAACTCTTGGTTCCCATTAGGAATGTAAGAGGTGAATTATGCTCAAAACGGGGGAATTTAGGGGGAAAACTTGACTGGTGGATTTCAGTAAATACTCTAGTAATACTGTAATTATCTTTCCACTACAGTTTTTCCTGGCTTTTTTCCAGGTGTAACATGCCCTTCACAGGTTGAGTTGGTGTTGGGAGTGATTGGGTGGTTTTTGACATTGACGGCATTTCATTTTGTGTCTTCAGGGGTTAAGTAAATGTGTAGTCACCTACACAGTATATAACAAATAATTGGCATGACAGATGAATGTATTAAAACCAGAATGTCACAACATTTTTAACTTTAACTGGGCACTAACTAATGTTGATGTGCAGTAGTTTTAGTTAATGCTTTGGATAAAAGCAATAATAAACTATATATTATGTGTATATTATATATTATTATTATTTTGGCCCAATATGATGATATTATTTTATTGCACTGCTACAAATTAAGTCTATTAATAATAAGAATAAGTAGCATTGACTTGTCACAGTATCTATGAGAGCAAGGGTAAATAAGTTCCTATACACTAACAAGCAATGTTTCTAAAATTAGCAAACCAGATTTTTTTTTTTCTTCCTCAGGCAGATGGCCATGTGCCAACATACCTGCTCATTGATTATTACTAATTGCGGGGGTTTCACCAATGTGTTTCTTTGACCCAAATCTCTATGTGACAAATGTTTAATTCAGATGATTCTGCTAGAAATTCATGTCAAATATCAAAATCAGATATTTATGAAATATTTATAAAATAATTGCAAAAAAATGTTTAATAATGTTTAAAGTTTAATAACACTTCGAATTGTAACAAAGTGCAAATACAAAGTGTTAATAACATCTACAGCATAATACATTTTATTCAATAATCATCGATCTAAAGAGTGACTAAACATTTGAATTGAATCAATGCATAATGACTAGGAGCGATACATCATTGGTTAAATGCTTTGCAAATACACAATGACAGAAAACTTGTATATACACAGTATATAAGTACCTCATGCTGTTAGGATTATAAAAAAAAGTGCATCTTTAAAGAGGTTAAAATACATAAACAATTTAGAACTGTGCATTTTTCAATGTGAATTAACCTTTGTACTTAATATAAAGTAATACTTGGCTCTTATGTTTCACATTAACAGATGTGAACTAATATTCCCACTACCGCTCACATAGTTCAATGTACTGTACATATATACAGTCAGAATTTTACTTATTTCTTTTTACTCAGTGAAACCTGACCTGAATTTCCTGGTTACTTTTCTGTTCTTCATTTACACCTTTGTTTTCCACCTCTGTGATTGGACTCAAATAAATGAGCTTTTGATGTCCCACAGACGCATTTGTAATATTTTGATGTTGATGAATTGACATGAGATTTGTCCTCATTATTATGGGCAGGGTTCAGAGTGCAGAGGCTGGGATCCTATGAGCCGCCGAATAGTGAGTTTTACCTGCAGGAAATTTCAGAAGCATTATTTATAGCTCTCTGAATGTAGTGGGGAAAAAAAACATTCTTTTACTGTGAATCATTATGTTACCTCGTCCTTGCTTAGTCTTCTTACATATGTCTGAATATCTTCTACTGTGTCTATATACAGGTCATTGAAGGCTAGGATCTGGTCCCCCTTATGAAAGAGACATAAGTCCTGAATCTTCTGACAGTCAGAGACACTGGAGAGGAAGAGGATGAATGCACAACAATGAGAAACATAGTGTAAGTTATTCATTTGTACTCATGTTAATGTTTTCTCTATCAGGATAGGATACATTTTAAACTGTAGTAACTAATTAATTATCATTGAGAGTAGTACCATAGTTTGCTGCCTTTCTGTGTCAAAATCAGACTGTTTTTCAGATCATTTTGACTAACGCAGATCTCCTTCTCAACATGTGTTTGCGTTTCACTGCAGAATAGAAATATACATTGTTAAAATTCAAACATATGCCACATTTTTCATGCTAAATATTGCTCTTTTATGCATGATACACTAATAAGAAAGTTAAAAAGAGATTGTCATTCAGGTGCATTTTCAGAAAAATGCAGTTGTAGTTTTTTTAAAACATGCATTAGTTCAAATTTACCATTTATTATCATCGTCTTCATCCTGGATGACTGCCCTATTGCACACAGAGGACTTGTGACCATTAATGGAAGTGCTGAAAAGTACAATAAAAAAATAAGATTAACTATATATATTTTATAAACATAAGGGCATTAAGAATCAAAATCATATTAGTGTTAAATAAGGCTAAAACCACCATAGGAAACCCATGTTGCTTGCTAAAGGAATGGTAATATTTATTATATTTTTAAAAAAAAAATTAACTTTTTTTTTACTAAATTTTTTAGTCATTTTTAGTCAATGTATGAATCACTGTCACTTTCAAACCAGGCATCTTTCTGTTGGTTAGTGCAGTGCATTTGCACGACCCACTTGAACATGAGAAAAACATGATAAATGTGGGTAACTTGTAAAAATTCTATTGAAAAGACTGTATTTTCCACAGTAGAGGTGGACTGTTCTAGTCAGAAATGATTTGCATCTCCAAAGATGTTCAAACCATGCCCAAAGTTTGCTTTAATCTTACTATAACATTCATCCGTGACCAAACCTGTTTAGCAAGAATGGAAGTTTCCAAACAACAAAACACACCATTCAGCTACTCTAAGATTAGAGTTGTTTTGTTGTCTTTAAATAAACAAAGAATCAAGTCTATCTGTAGCAACTGAGGGACATAGGGGAATGAACTTCGTAAACTGATTACAAAGTGTCACAACATGATGCTGGGTTTATCATAACTCACAATACTGACATAAAAGTGCTTGAGGTACATAACGGTGAATCAATAATTCAAAATTACTTTTTATGTATGCGTGCATTGTCTGCCTCCTGTTGGTCTTCTTCCAAAGCGCTTCGCCTAATAAGAAAAGACCACAGAAAAATAAATAAATGAAAAAAATATATATTAACAATGTATTTCTGTCTCTCAGAATACAGAATGTATTCCTACTGAAATTTAAAATATCAAAGTGCTCTGAAACACTTACAATGATGCCATGGACATGTATTCATTGTCCTCTGCAGATTCATCCTGCATCTCGTCTTCCTCATCTTTATCCTCAATAACTGGAGTCTGCTAGACAGAAGAGTTTGAGGGGTTTTAACATATTTTTTGGAAGTTTAAGAGTATTTATGTCCACACTGTATAAGAATCTGTGTATAAATGTGTAAAACCTTGAGCGCTGCTGGTAGTGGAGGTTCGCTGAGCTTGCGAGGATAGTCATAATGGCTGTATGGTGACGGGTAAGTTAGCATTAATTCAGGTGCAGACTGTCTGTCATCAGGTTCATCCTCAAGCATTGGTTCTGAATTCTTTACAGGTTCAGATGCTGATCTAATTCTGTTGTCCTGTGGGAGAAGTAAAGGTTGTGAGCATGCCTAAATGCTTGTAATAAGTTTTAGATAAATATAAGTTCTCAACATGCAACATTTCTACACAAACCAAAAATAGATAAAATATATAAAGTAATAATAATATTAAGAATATAGATTTTAGTAATTTTTATCACTACATAATTGCAATATTTCCGTTATTCATTCAGAAAATGGTAGGAAATTATAGGTAGTTTAGTAGTGAAGAGAGAGATGTTTTAATGTTTACCTGAAGGGCATGTTGTGATTTCTGGGTCTTCATTACCTTGACTAAGGCACTGAGCCAGCCATCCACTTCATCACTGAAAACACCAGAAAACACCAACACCAATAAAAAACTGCATGATGTGTTTAAAAATAAATAAATAAATAAATAAATCATAATGTAATATAATTTTATTTTATTTTAAGAAATTAAATTGAGTTTTTTATTTTATTTACAGCTCAGTAAATATTTTAATTAAATGTGATGAGGTGAACACCAAAGGTTAATTTGATCTCATGTATCTCTTTATTGTGTGTTTTAATATTGTAATATTATATATGCTTTGGAAATATACTAAATGCTTAGTCATGCTAATAAAGCTTAATGTATATTTGTATATTTACTACGGTGTATGCTACTCTACTAACATATGCATGGCTTCAGAACTCATAGACATTGACTAAAAGCCACAAAACTTTTATTTTGACTTCATAGAGGCTTTAAATATCATTGTTTTTTGGTCTGCATCATGATGCTTTGCAGCATGATGTAATGTGGCTTGTAATGGAAATGAGAAATACGGTCAAAATGATGGTTACAAACCTGTTTTCTCCAATGAGGAAATATTCTCTTGAGTGTTTTATTGTGTTGTCTTCCACTTTCAAGAACAGCACAGAGGATGGAGGACACTTGAAGTTTTTCTGGATCCAGTCCCACTTTTGATGTGTCTCAGGGCCAGTAAACAGCAGGCTGATCCTTTAAAACAGAAAGACGTCCTCATTATAGTGTGAAAATAATTTTAAATACATTTATTTACATGTATTTACGACTTTAACAGTTTTCCTTACTTAGAAAGGTCTATCTCTTTTATTTCATTGTTTGCTTGATATGTCAGCTGGTAGGTGTCCTCAGTCGTCTTGGAGAGCACAAAGAAACGACGCTTCCAAGATTTCTATGACAGACATAAAACTGCTAAGTTTCACAAACAGAGGAACTGTCTTTGACAGGCTGCAGATATTTTGATTTCTGGTTGAACTGCAATATGAGACGTACAGTGTTTTTGGTCAGGGCTTGTTGAGCTGGGGACTTGAACAGGTATCCAGTGTGTAATTCCTCCGCCATCGCTGGTTCACTGTAAAACTTTGCAGTTGCTGCTCCAGGAACGTAATTAAAACAACACTGAATACATTGACGCTACACAGTTTGAGTATTTATATTGTGTTCAATTATTTTCCTTCTTTTTTTCTTGAGAGTTTTTACGCTTACTTGATTTCTTTTTGTTGTTGGACATCATGATGTTGTTTCTTTAATTCTAAAATAGATGTGAAATTATATTTACTGTAAGTCACTGATATATTTGATAAACGCATGTAAACAATAGTGATTATAAAAAAGCACAAGAACAATTAAAATGCAATGGAAAAATACCCTCCACTATATTTTAAATCTATAATAATGTTATATTATAACATTGCATTATGTGTTTATGAATGTTTTAAACTCAGAATCAGTATTCATTCATTACATGCTGCAAGCTTCACAAAGCAAAATCATCATATGATTTGCAATAATCCATAATATTATTGCCTTACCTTGTGTCACTGTAAAGTTAGTGTCCTATGAAATGTTATTCAGTTCTCACGAAGTGTATGTTATGATAGCAGGTTATGAAGAAGCTAAAGGTCTTTTGTCTCTTCCAGAGTGCTATGCTGGTAACAGGAGGAGTATATATGCGAGTTCAGGTGTAGGAGTCCCCTCCCCTTTGACTCTGTCATCTGTTTGTGGAAACTACCAGACAAACGTGTTCATGGCATTGTGGTATTGTAAATAACATTGTATTATAAAAGTAAAATTAACTTCTGAAGCACATACAGAAAGCTGTGACTGAAATATGTAAACATATACACTCATCGTCTTCTACACAAATTGGAACTTTCTCATGTATTTGGTAGTTATTTATGCAGTTAGAAGTGCTTGGTTCACCTTGGGAATGCAAGAGCTGACTTAATAAGTTACAGTGCCAAAAAAAAAAAAAAATCTATTTTTTTATTACTCTGTGTGCTGCTGGGGATTTTAGAGGGAAATCTTGACTGACTGATTTCGGTAAATACTTTAATGATACTAACTGTCTTTACTCCACCCTTGATTTTTTTTCCAAGCATAACATGCTCTTAGCAAGCTGATTTGTTAGGTGGTTTCATCACTCATGGTATTTATTTTTGTATGGTATTTATTATCTCCAACAGTTAAGTCAATATGTGGAAGTCTAAGTTAAAACAGTATATAGCAAACTAAATAAAATGGCATAAAATTTGTAAGTATTTGAATTTAATATGCAATAAGATTATACTTTACAATACAAGTAAAGCATAAAAAATCTACATTTTTATTGTTTCATTGAGATGATTTGAACATTGTGATAAAACTATTGCTTATTGTCAGTATACATAATGGTTGTGTAAGTGTGAGAATATTTTTCATTGTTGCACTTTATCTCCTGGCCTAAAAATATACCTGGGACTGATCTATCTAAGCTGTACTTTGTACAGAATGCACAGATACAGATAAATTCTTTAACTGATTTTGAGAACAAAAGGGAATAAATATTTGGAAGCAAATATTTTATCTTAAGAAACCTTTATAATCAAAATGCTGCATGCTGTATAAAATACATAAAGAAAAGTAATCCACTTAATTTTCTTTTTGTGTGTGTAATAAAAATAAAAATGTTTCAGGATGCCAAGATATATAAGATGTCGGTTAGTTCTGGTACTCTGTTAGAGAACACACACACTGAAGTCAATAAAACCAATAACAAAATCTTTTAGTAAAAGACAAAATAATTACATTGAAAGATATAGTTTTATTGTGTACATTAAAACAGGTCGTACAGTTACATTTTATTTTCTTTACATCAAATTAGTTTATAAGAACATACATTTGTTTCACAATATTGTCATTTTAAATATATATAATATTTAGTACATATTTCTCATATATGGCAGAAAAATTTCGGTCCCACTTTATATTAAGTGTCCCTTATACCTGTGTACTTACATAATAACTAGATGTGTATCTACTATGTAATCACAGTGTAAGTACACATTGCTACATAGTACCTACAGTTGTAATATATCT
>JAUMHE010000061.1:12140870-12186770 GCA_032359235.1 Enteromius mattozi
ACCAAAAAGTGTTGTTACCAATGTCCTGTTACACATTTGTACTTACACATACCATTCTGAGGGTTGTTACATGTGTGTAGTTACATAAATATTACAGCTGTACATACTATGTATCGTTGTGTACTTACATTGTGGTTACATACTACATACACATCTAGTTACTATGAAAGTACACAGGTATAAGGGACACTTAATATAAAGTGGGACCAAAATTTCTGTTCTTCTTTTCTTTTTTTGAAAATGAGCTGCCTTGTTCTAAAATAATTGTTTCATGTTCATTTAGTTTAATAAGTATATTTATTTTTTCAAATTATGTAAAAATTTCTGTCAGCAAATCAGTACAGTAACTTTCAACTGAAGAATCCAGTGCAGTGCTATTTTGAACACGTTAATCTTTTTGCTTTGCTTTAGTGCTTAAGTCATTTAAACAAAATGTATGATTTGCCTATAAAGATTCCTCTTCAAAATACATTTATTTGGAAATTAATTAAATTGGACTGAAAAAAATAGAACAACAAAACAAAAGAAATACATTCAGTCTTGTTGTTGTATTAGCTGGAGTTCATTCTGACAGATCATCTGTGTCATAGTTTTCATGATTTATTTCTGTTACTTCAGTCTTCTGTGAGTAAAAAGAGAGAAAATATTAGTCAAGTATGTTTGTGTGTAAAGGTTTGTACTTTCTCTTGTGTTGGTTGTATATATCTACCTTAATACTCATCAATTTCAGTGGAGAAACATAGATGGGTTCATGGGTCACAGGTGATGGCAGCTCATGTGTAACAGGTTTTGTTAGACCCCACTCAGTTTTCTGTAATTGGCACAATGTTGATGATATTATTTTCTTGTATTTGTAACATTATTGCACAGATACAAAGGAAATCTAAAAATAACCAGAATAACCTGACAACAAAGGGGTATCCGTTACAAAAACAAGCAGTGTTTCTAAAAATAGCAAACCTGTTTTTCTCTCTCTCCAGGCAACAGGTTGATTGTTTTAATCTGCTTGATATAATCAGCATGGGTTGCAAAAGAGTTTAATGAAGCAATTATTAAAAGAGCTTTTTGTTGTTATTAAATCACATTTAATAGGGACTAAACCAGGGGTGTCAAGCTCAATTCCTGGAGGGCCGGAGCCCTGCACAGTTTAAACGCAACCGTAATTAAACACACCTGATCCAACTAAGTCCTTTACGCTTAATTGAAAGCTATATGTGTTTTGGAGCAGGGTTGGAATAAAACTCTGCAGGTCTCCAGCCCTCCAGGAACTGAGTTTGACACCCCTGAACTTAACTGTCAGTCTCCTCAGGTTAAAAAAGAAAGATTTCCAACAATAATTGGGAACTTTGCATTAGGCAATAAATAGAATACTAAAGACAGGCTTCAATAAAGATCATAAAACCTGTTAAACCAGTTGGCAACATAAAGCAGAGATATTTTTAGCAGCCCGTGCATGCATACCTGCTTATTGTCCTTTTCTGATTGTGGAGGTTCACTGATGTGTCTCTTTGACCCAAATGTCTGTATGACAGATGTTCAATACAAATCATTCAGCTTAAAGAAATATTTTGTATACCATGCGCACGTGTGTGCAAAATGCATGAGACATGAAATGTGAAAACATTACCTTGGGATCCAACAGTCTGTGTGGGCGATTATTTAAGATGTCAAATAAAGCAGTAAACCATTTGTCCATCTCCCAACTGCACAAATATTTTATATTGCATCTATGAGAGACTATTTAAATGCAGTGCTTAAATCATATCTTGATTTGATTTTCAGCTTTAAATTACATTTATGTAATTTATTTCAAATGTATTTTTATATGCACATTTATTAAATATTTCAATGTATACCATAAAAAATAAATATAAACCACTGCTCTAAACAAAGCAAACACATTCAGGACAAACCTGTTTTCTCCTATAAGGAAGTAGTCTCTCTTTGGTAGTCTTATAAACATTACACACGAAGAAGAACATCTGAAATTGTTATGAATCCATTTCCACATTGTATGCATCTCGGGGTACAAGAACATGTATGTGACCCTAAAGGGCAGACAGAAAACAGTTTTCTTACTGTGCAATATTATACGTAGGTTGTCAAGAGAAACTATGATGCTGAATAGATAAGATAGACTGCTGCTAAATAGTGCAGAGTGCAAATATCGGGTATACTTAGACAAGTCAATGTCTCCTAGTGGTTTGTTCTTTTCTTCGTTCTTATAGTACTTAAGTTGGCATTTGTTGTCTCTGTACTTCAGAAGAATAAAAAACCTTCGTTTCCATGATTTCTGCAAAAAAAAAAAGGAGAAGGGAAAAAATACAGAATGAGACAAATTAGAAAAGTGATTCTCAGCAATGTACTGATATAATCACCTGTTCTTCTCTTCCAGTGAAACATACCTGGGACTTGAACTGATTTTCCGGGGGAGATTTGTAAAGGTATCCAGAACACATTTGTTCCTCAGCTCCATGTATGTAAAATGCATAGTTATTATCTGCAGAAACATAGAATCTATTTAAAACAAAGCAACAAGTCAGTTGTAATAATATAGATCAAAGAGATTTAAAAAGAACGCACCTGCCATTTTTGCCAGTAGTGGTGAGTAATGCTGTCAGTGTGAGGCTGAGAACAGAAAAACCTGTAGTTACTTCAGCATAATGAATAAAGGGCCAACGTCTTGAAAATCAAGGTGTTCTTAAATGGTAAAATTACACTGGGTGCACATATCTGTTTACAGGACGTACATTTGTTTAAATTAGATATTAATTAATCAGAAACATACTCCTGGTAGATTAAAAATAAAGATAGTACTGTGAGCAGCACAAGCAAGAAAAGAAGCAAGAAAACAGTTCCTCACATTGACAACCAACCTAAATATAGTTTTCTTTGAAATATTTACTTAAATAGTATGTTAATAAATATACTAAATGGCGATTTACAGTAAGATGCAACTGCATAATGTAAATCAGGCTGCACAATTTCTTTAATTGTACCTTTCTGATGCAGCGTTTAAATTTTACAAATAAAGTATGCTGATTTAACACACAAAAAAAGATTGTAATATTACTTTTTGACTGAAAAGTATGGTTTCTGTACCTGATATAGATGCTCCCTGTCAGTAAGATCACAAAATGTGGTTAAAATGTATGAGGAAGTTTACACCTTAGAAGTGATGTCACAAGAAAGGCGGTGATTTGAGACTTGTGTACTCAAGCAAGAAAAACTTGTCAAGAAGTACTCCACTTTAAACTTTTTATGCTCACTATTCAAATAATGTGAAACTGTATTATCTCTGTAATATAGCATACATTGTTGCATGCTGCCACGGATGCAGTTCCAGACTTATACATTGGCCTGACGTTGAAAGTGAAGTCATTTCAGCCAACACTGAAAACCAAGCCCTTCCTGTCTGCCATTGGTTATAAAATAGAAAGCCCCGCCTTGAACTTATGCCGTTGGTTGAGCCAAAGTTGATGTGTGGAGCTAGTCGGGAATGTCAAACAGAGCATTGTTTTGAGCTGAATTTTTTACTTATTATATATTCTGAATTGATTTGACACACACACACACACACAAACAAAATAGTCATTTTAGAGTATCAACTAAACCACATCATGACATGCATGTTATCAAGGTGCTAGTCTATTAATCAGTTTCACACATCTATGAACAGATGAACACACATTTGTGAACATCTATGAACAGTTTAATTTGTATTATGTATGCCAGAGTGAAAACCAGACAAAAATGTATCTGCTGCGTTCCACAATCCAGCTTCCTTGAAACTAGGTGTTAACCTTACACCTGCTTAGTGTAAAAACCCCTGCCCTAATTTCCAGTCGTGCTTCAAATGCACTGTATCAGACATCGAGACATCACCGGCTTGTGTCAATTCTTGAGACTAAATAATCATTGCTCAGTGTCACTGTGAGAGGAAGCTGCCCATGATGTGTCGGGATGGTAGGGCTGTAGAAAGACAGGCGGCAGCTGCAGGTGGTTTGGCACAAGCCTCAATCCAAGTATTCGCACGCCATTCATAGAATTTGTATCAGTCGTTACAAGGGCTAACAGGGTCATGGCTAAAGCCTATAATTGGTGTTACCTGCTCCATAAATGTTTCTGAACTATTTGGAATTCGCCCCAGTTGCAGCACTGTAGATGAAAACCCTGTCAGGTTTTTCATCAACTGTTAAACTGGTCATCTTGATTTAAACATCCAAATATTAGGTGTTGCGACACAAAGCCTTCCATGTGAGAGCGGGATATAAATAGAGGCTTTCTTTAGCTTTCTTTTTGAGCACAATATACTCAGACTACAGCAGGCCCAGTACAGCTCCTTCAGTCCTTCAGCCAGATTTACGGACACTAGTTGTACAACTCGAATACTTCCCAGGGCACAGGAACAACAGATGGACCGTCACCCCTCCTCCATCCTTGGCATCTTAACCGTGCAGTATAAAGCTCAAAGTTTAGAGCTTAGGCTATTCATTTGCTAGTGGAGAATAAGACTCGAAGAACAAGAGATCAAATTAAGTGAAGAACTGATACTAGAGTTGAATCAATGATGAAGACACAAATTCAGGTAATGATTCAATGAGTTTCTGTTTGTTATAATGGACATTTGGTATTTTTGACTTGATTTTGACATTCACATTCAAGGACACCCCAACAAAACATCAGGAGCACCTTAAGAGACAAAGAGACATTCTGGCTTTCCGAATGAAGAAGCTGTCATCAAAACAATCTGACTTCAGTGTAAGTTGGTGAAACTTGCATTAAAGTCTGAAAGTACAATAAATGCAATGCTAAAAATATGGCAGATGACTGTGGCGTATCTGATTAAGTATGCTTTATTATTCCACAGAGGAAGGCTGCAGCTCAAAAAGAGAAGATTAAGAAAAAATATGATGACATGAAGAGGGTTTTGGATGAGGATCTGAGAATAACACTAAGCCAGTTGGATATTGAGACAGAGGCCATGGAGAGAACTGTTGAGGATTGTGTTGAGAAGTGCTACCACCTCACGCAAGAAATCGATCAGCAGCTTACTGAACTGTCTGCACAGATGGAGAAAGATCAACGTCAGGTTCAAGAGAAGGTGCATTTTTAGACCAGAACAGATGGTAATACACTCTCAGAAATAAAGGTACAAAAGCTGTCACTGGGGTTGTACCTTTTCAAAAGGCACTTTTGTATCTACTAGGTTCAAATGTTTACACTTTAAGTACTAATATGTACCAAAATGGACCCTTTAGGTACAAACAAAAGGTCCCCAGTGACATCTTTTGTCCTTTTATTTTTGAGAGTGAACTGTATAGCTGAAGTAGTAATATATGCTTGAAAGTTTGACTTAACCCCAAGTTTCTTAATTAAAAATAAATAAATAAATAATAATACTTTATTTAGTGATCCTGCATTAAATTGATCAGTTAACACTTTTACATTACAAAAAAATTAAGCTTGGTTTCCACAAAAGTATGAGGCAGTTCTCTCATTTTCAACACTGACAATAATAAAAAAAATATTAATTGAGCAGCAATTAATTCTGAAGGATCATATGTATTTTTGATCAAATAAATGCAGCACTGGTGAGCATAGAAAGACCCCAAACCTTTGGATGGCAGCAATGGAGCTGATTTGTTCTCCCCACAAAACTATGTATATTTGTTCATACTTGTAAAAAGCAGAAAGCAGACTAACAATACACGTTTTATAAAAATGTAAAAATATATATTATTATATTTATTAAACATGTTAACTATATTAGCCTTGAAAATGAGTTTGGTTTTCATACCTTCCTAAATTCCTAGAATAGAAAAATAAACGCAGCAGCACAAATTTATGAAATTGTATTTGCAATGTGGAAATGTTCTACAAAAAAGCTAGCTTTTTTCAATCATGATTTCTTCATTTCTTTTACTTGCAGATGTCAGAGATAGAGGAAAGGTAAGCGGTTTTGGGAATGTGGTTTCTGCTCCATGACGAAAATATTTGGCATCAACATAAATTTCCGAAAAATGTTTTAGTACTGTAGTAAACTGTGCCGAGCATTTAATCAAGCAAGTGATCTGAAGTTTCCGCACAACAGTCCTTCCTGCTTGTACAGCATTAACATTTTTCTTTACATACTCTTCCTTGTTTATAGGATAATAGAGACTCTGAAGAAGACAGATCCAGAGTTAATACAGATGGATGAGTTTAAAAATGAACAGCTGCTCGGCTTAACCATCAACCTGCTGCTGTTCATTCGCTCTCAGGTTCCTGTCACCAAGAAACTCTTCCAAAGCTGTGAGGGTCTACACATTTCTACATGAAAAATACTCTAGCTCTTTTAGTATGTACAGCCTAAGCATGTTTAAAAATCCTAACACATGCTGTATTTTCCTCATGTCTCTCACAAGGAATTAGTTTCTAAATATAGTTTCTAATTTTGGTACTTTCCATTTCTCAGATGCCCAGGAAGTTGTTTTGAATCCCGACTCCGCTCACCCGAAGCTTATTATTTCCCCTGAGGGCGACTCAGTCACTTACACCGATACCTGGCAGGACGTTTCTGAAAACCCCTCTCGATTTGACAACACCCTGAACGTCATTAGCAGGAAGGGCTTCACAGACGTTCGCAACTACTGGGAGGTGCAGGTTACTGGTAAGACATACTGGGAACTAGGGCTCACATACCACAACATCCCTAGGAAGGGCCGAGAGGAGGACTGCTGGTTGGGCCGAGGCCCAACGTCCTGGTGCATTGAATATTTCAATGGCAACTACACGGCCTGGCACAATGGCGTTCCCCATGAGCTCACCCATGTAAGTGGGAGAACTTTTCAGCGCATTGGCATCTTCTCCAGCTGTGAAGGAGGTTTGGTTTGTTTCTTGGGGGCCGACACTATGACGCCCCTGTACAGTTTTTGTGCAGGAACCTTCACAGACTCACTCTACCAGGCTGTCTGTCCTGGTCACGACAACCAGGAGACCAACAGGAAACCACTGCTTATTTGCGATGCCTCGAAATCTGCCCCCATCTTGTGATGGAAACCAATGAGAGTTGAGTCTAATTCATTTATTCAGTAAAGGCGCATGAAATTGATTAAAAGTCCCAAATAAAATATATTACAGTTTCCATAAAAATATTAAGCTGCACAAGTGTGTTCAACACTGGTAATAGTAAGACATTTTTCTTGAGAATCAAATCAGCACATCAGAAGGATTTCTGTAGGGTCATGTGACATTGATAAATGGAATAATTGCTGTTTGAATGTTTTGCCATCACAGGGATTAATTACTTTTTTCAATATATGTAAATATAAAACATTAATAATTGTATGTTTTCAAAAACATTTAAACTGTTGTGTGTAACTACTCTGAATATTAATAAACAGGACAGATTTCAATAAAGTCTTTTAATACAATAAAATAAGGCTTACAAAGGCATTCGTTTGAAAGTAACTGAAACAAAAATCAGCCCCACTTTATACAATTTAATGTTGACATAAAGTAAACAATTTTTTTAGGGCATTTGTGCAAAAAAAATGAAAAGTAATTAACATTCCTATTATCACTATAAAGCATTTAAATTTAAAAACAATGTACTATAGAATTAAAAATAAAAATAGTTTTTCATTTCAAAACAAGTGCAGCTAGCACTTCCTACAGTATAGTTGGAGCACTTCACTAATAATCCATGCGTAAAGAAAAGAGGGCCTTTAATTTGTGGTGGTCAGATGGTGCACAGGCTGGCAGATTTAGTGTGTGATCCGGATCAACAATGAGAATGAAAAAAACAGAAAGAACCGAAAAGTAAATTAAAAACTGTTGGACATAACCAAAAACAACAAGCTCTGAAAACATCAGAACCTTCCATCAAGTTTGAAACCGCACATTTGGTCAGATGGGTGGTAAATGGGTAAAATGATCACCAGTAAAACAATAGCTGCCTCTGTAGATTATAGACGGATTTGGTACAAACCATCAGTAAATACTGCGTGTGTGCTCAAAATACACCGAATGAATGCTGATCTGATTTCAGTTTTACAGTGAACACAAACTAACCAGTGAGGCATGAACGAAAAGCTTTCAAAACCTTGCAGGTGTCAGCATTACTTCACTATTTGCCACTCCATTTCTATTCATGCCCTTTCTTTGACCTCCTCTGAAGAGTATTCTGGAATAACCAAACCAAACCAAACTAAAATGCTGCAAATGGCCATTTATATGCTTTGAATCTATGCTTGAGTTGTTAGTTCTATAAAAACAGAACAACAGCAAAGGCTTTGTGAGGTGTTGGATGTCTTTTCCAAGCGCTTTTTTTAACAAATATTTTTTTATTAGGATCAATAGTGTTTTACCTAGTAAAATCTTTCACAGTTGGCAAAGCGACATGGATATCTGACACCGCCAGTGGACAAAGATCAGATAATATGTGACATTACTATTCCCTGGAATACTCTGAGAAAGTTGAAGTAGAACATTCACTGAAAAAGTAGTGGATTTGAACAGGAAGTAGCACAAAGGAAGACCATTTTCGTGTCTATATGCCCAGCATAACGTAAAAAAAATTGCGTTCACACACAAACTTCCAGCTGGGATCATCCCTGAATGTAGTGACCACTTGGTCGAGTGAAGTCAGTCGTTCAGTCAGTCAGTGGTCAGTCTTTGTACACCTGATGTGTCTTTCCTGCCTGCCATCCTGAAATGTGCACTGCTTAAAAATGCTGCTTACATTTATGTAAAAATATTTTGCTCAAGTATTAGACCGAGGTTTCCCTCCTTATGGCGGATCAATGACAAAAAAAGTTTAACAATTTGGTTAATATTTACTGTTAAAAGATAACAAATTAAAAGTGTGCTACTGTAAAGTCCTTGGCAAGAAAATGTGCGTGCTGTGAAAAGGCAGATGGATCACAGCATGTGAAGATGGTCTGCTCAGATCAATTGAAGTAGAGCTCTTTAGTCAACATGGACACCACACAAGGTATCTGTTTCTTCTCGCTAAAGCGGGGATCCTCTGACCAGGATTCGAAGTTGGTGGCCACCATGTAGTTGACCCGAGTGAGGATCTGCATGATCTCAAGTTGCTTGCCAAACTCATTGAGAACGTTACAGAGGGCCTGGACAAACCAGGAGCCTCGGCCCGGATTCCTCCAGGAGTAGTAACCTGTGAAAACAAATGTGAATGTTACATTACTGTACTGTGTCACATATCACAATATTTCAACTGCTTGCATATCTAAACAGGTTTTATAATTCACAATCTATTGATATGATTTAAATAGATTCAAATCTGATTCAATCTGATTTCAGTTCAAATATACATTCTCTTGCACCTAGCGAAACTGTTAACTATTGATACAAAAATATTAATTAAAAAAATTAAAAGTAGGGCCCAAACTATGCAGATGTTTGACAAATACAATAATATAATATAAAAAACTGTTGGGTGGATACCAACTGAAAAAAAGTTAAATTGGATTTCCTGTAAACTGTGTAAGATTGCTGTCTAAGATTTTTTTTAATGTAGACTTTTTAATGTAAGAAAATCAGTTTTAATATTTTGTGTATACTGTGTATACTATTTCCCCATTTAATACTGTAAAGCTGCTTTGACACAGTTTGGATTTCTAAAAAGCACTATATAAATATTGGTGACTTGACTGACTACTATGAGTTTTTTTTGATGGAAATATATTTTTTTTATTCAAAATAGAAATTGTGAGAGATAAATCAAAATTTACACAAAAAAGTCTCAACTTTGGGTTAAAACAGCAATTATCATTTCACTGTTTTTAAGCTTTCTACACTGCACGATTTTCAGCAGTCCCAGACGAATCATGGCGATTTCTTTATAAACGGTGGTCCTATATCGTACAGTGACAGGTTCAAAGACGGCTGTTGTCATGGTCTTTTAACCAAAGAAATGTCAGAAATGTAGCATGATCACTGCACAGTGTGTTTGATGCTATGACCTATGTTTACTGACCAACCAATAAAAATGCAACATGAAATGACATGTTGATCAACATGACATTGTGCTAAAACTTGTTGAACTATTTACCTCGATCTCTTTTAATTTCCTCTTTCACAGATCCTCTTTTTTTCAGCAAATTTAAAAAGTACAACTGTCAAACTGTGCTTTGTCATGCTCTTTTTGTTTACCGCTACCTTAAGCTAATGACATTTTATTCTTCAATAGTGAATTGCATTGTAGCCTACGAGTCAAATGGTGGCATACAGTCTGCATACAAGTTGTACCCAAATTTACTAATGTTGACTAATGTTAACAAGCACAACTTGTGATTTTAGTGATGCATTAGTAAATGCGGAAGTTAGCATAAACTAAGATTAAAAATGCTGCAGTATTGTTTATTCTTAGCTCATGTTAACTAATGAACCTTATTGTAAAGTGTTGCCAAGTCATCCGTTCATGAATGAGACTAGACTGGTCAACCTATATGTTTTTGACTCAGTTAAAAAAAAAACTTGTTAAAAAGTTGAGTCATTTATTATATAAGAAATAATAAGGAGCTCTAGTAGACAACTCAAAAAAAAAAAAAAAAGTGTTCTGTGGGTTTTCTGTGTAAATTTCCTGCATTCCACATTCTGTAATTAAGAGTAAGAAAATACCTGGCACAGTTGAATAAGCAAACAGGAAGTCTGCCTCTACCGGAATCTTGTGTCTTGGATTGGCATCTGTCTCTATCGTGTCATTGGGCGGTCCTGAGTCTGTTTGTACACCATCATCAAATTCTGAACCCCGACAAGCCTGCCATTAAAAACACACGACCATGTCAATATCCACTTAAAGTGCACTTCAGAAAAGGTAGAGTAACTCCGGGTATGGTGCGACTGAAATAGCATTAAAGCAATAGACACCGTTGTGTGTAGGTGCTCCATTTTCTCTTCCTTCACTTCTTCCTCATCCTCCTCTCTCCTCCCCAAATCCTCCTGTGGCCCTGCTCCTCTTACCTGGATGAAAAAAAGCTTGGGCTTGCCCACGAGGCTCTTGCACATGTCTCCTTTGAAGAGCGAGGTCATGCTCTTGATGGGCATTGCTCCGTCCGTGCCGTAAATCATGCCCTCCTCGCCATGGCTCAGCAAGATGCAGGCAAAGCAGGAGCTGTCACTGTGGTCCTCTTCTGAGACTGAAACACAAGCAGACAAAATATGTGAGAGATGAAAAAGAATAACTTTTTTCACATTTCCAATTTTAGTTATCTTAGTGTGGATAAACTGGGTTTGCAAACACTTTTAATTAAAACACAAGTAATTTGGGCCACCAACGGTAGAGGGCAGCAGAGAGACTTCAAAAATATAAATTTTACATTCAACAAAACATCACAACTAACAAAAAAATAATTAAACAAATCTACAAAAATCGTGTTGTAAGATGAACTACGTAATGTCCAAGACCAAATAAAAGCTATTAAAAAAGGCTATATATTGCAACAAGCTAAGTGAAAAGATTATACTGAACATTTAATTCAGTATTGAAAAGCATAGATAAAAACAGTTAATTGGTGCCATTCAAATATAGTATTAGCCAATATTTGTGTGTTTTCATGCTAATGCATGCTTGTGATATAGATAGCTTAATACCTTATAAAAGTTGTCTTTTAAATAGACTGCAAAGTGGTTATATTGTATTAAAAAACAGATGCTTATATAGTCAGTGGACAGCTAGGTAATTCAAAACAACATGCTACGATGCAATCTTCCAGCAATCAGGCAGAACAACCACATTCCGTAAAAGTTCCACAACACGCTTTTAGATTTTTTTTTCTGACGCTTATTGATATATGACACTCGCATGTTTATGACACTTGATGTGTTTCATAAAATTTTCCAGCACAGTTATGTAAGCCTAATTTACAAACCAGATGTGGCATTTTGATGATAAGGGGTACAAATACATAATTTGGCCACTCACCTGCTTTAAGTAGCCGCTCCATGTTCCTGCATGTCTGGTCGTTGTAGATGAAAACTTCAAAGCCCAAGTTTTTAAAGCACTTGAACAGCTCTCCAGCATCGCGATCTGTGCCATTGCGTACATTCATCCCTTAAACACAGATCACAAAGCAGCATTAGTCTAACAGAGCATCACATTAATAACTTTAAATAACTCAACATTCAAGTTAGATTTTTCATAAAACTTTTAACAGCAGTCACATTAGTGTCTGTGTGGTTTTTACAGAAACTATGATAAATATAAGCCACAGATACACAGGTTTAATTTTGTTCTAAATCTTTTTTGACACTTTGCTTTGCGATACTAATGCATTTTTATGTTTTGTTTTTTACTTTACTTTACATCATTATATCGTTTTACTATACATCCCTATATAGATGAGCAAATCTGATTTATCCCACAAAAAGATCACAATTTTCACAAATTATTTTCATAAAAAAAAAAAAGACATAAATCAATGACAAATGATGGATAATCTTTTTTAACTATTTACCAATAATGAATTAGATCAAAACTTTTAGGTAGAAGCTCATAAAAACAGCTGGGTCTATAATACATAACAAAACAATGTTTAATACTGTTATTGTCCTAATAAAAACCAGGTGTGTTAAATCGGTATTGACTGGTCAACATAGCATGACATGGAAATGAAGACTCACCTGTTCTTTCATCAAAGTTCTTGTTGTTGATGATGATGCACTTGCCAACGCGCTGGTGGCTCATCTTATACTGGAATGTTGGTGAAACAATCCTGTAATGGCTTTCAGAAGACTCTTTTTCCTGCAGCTTGCCATCCTTCTTCTTACTGAGAGACAGACAGACAGTCAACCAATCTATTAAAGTCCTTCATGCATCATGTACATCACCTAATACATATTTACAAGAATATAGTGAGACAAAATAATAAATAAGCTCATCTGTAAGTCGAAGAACTATCAAAGCTCAAACAAAATGCAACCCATGCCAGTCAGAGAATCAAAAATGGCAGCTAACCGGGATATTTGGCGTCATGAAGACAATTAAATCCCCTTATCGATCATAATATAAGTTGCTCTAAAACGTCACGGTGTCCAAAACATAATATTCCACATGCCTGAGGGAAAATTCTCACAGACGTCTCATATTCCCACTGTGAAATTTCCAAAGGATCCGTCCAGATTAGTAAACCACTCGATGTACAATATGTGCCAGTATTCCAGAAGAGCCTAGTCATCACGTTACCTAACCTCAACAATGGGTTCCGGCCTATACACTCTCTCTCAAACACATAAACCGTGGAGCGAATCACCGGTGTCCCATGTGATGTGAGGCCGCTGCCCCCCCCCCCCCCCACTACCTCCTGTCCCATCAGAGCGCTCTCCTACCTGGGCTCTTCTTTAAATGCTACGCCACTCTGCATTGAAACGTGTTGCTCTTCCTTCTAGATCTGCTGAATGTTTCCCAGATTTTTAGGTTCTTTTGGGTGGATTTTTTCCTTGTGGTGTGGTGTTGTTGTGCGGTGTGTGCTAGGGTCCTGGCATGCTCTATACTCTATAAAGAGTGCAGTGGTGGCTCCGCTGGGCTGGGGCAGCGCACGCTACCTGAGTCAGCACACACGCCACCCCCCCCAGAGCTTTCCAAAGGCCTATTCAAACCCCTCAACCAGGGTCACGCAGGACAAGAGCACACCTCTACTGACAAACACACTATCATTCTTACATATTGGGCCTGTTACAGCACACACACTCAAAAGTGCCAAATAAAATGTCACCACGTGTAATCTTAACATAACTGGTTTTCTTTAATTGCAGAGAAAGTAGTATAAGCTACTTCTAAATACGCAGGTGGGTTCATACTGAAGAGATATGAAAAATGATTCTAGACATCTCAAAACATATTCAGACACATTCAAATATACTACATATGATGCAAGCATTACAGCTAGTTGGCCATGTCATTTATAAAGAGGACTGTGGCTCCACCTAGTGTATGACATGGATTATAACATCTGAAGCTGTGCTAACAACTACTACTGTAAAACTATAAATAATTAACTATACTAAATACTAAATAATTCACTGAATTACTGAGAAAGAATAAACAGGTTAGGTCAATAATTGTGGTGCATGAATGCACAGATAGACTGACGGGTAGATGAATTAAGTTAGAAATAGTCTTACCTGCCAAAAAGCACAAATCTCCCTTTGCGGTCAGGTTTTGCATCTACTGTGTCTCCTTCTCCATAGTCTTGGTCCTCCACTGTTTCTTCACTCTCAGTGGTGAGGGTTTCTTTATCCATTCTGGAGCAAGAATTAATGCTGTTATGTTCAGTAACACTAAGCAGTGAAACAGTACCGGAAATTCTTGACAGTGAAATAAAACCTGTTTTCTAACTTACAATTATCTTGACGTTACCCCATCCCCTCCCTACTGAAATTTACTTCTGTCATGAAGTTTTGGCCAAAACACAATCTGTGGTAACTTAGTGTCTCTTACTGGCATCAAAATAAGGAAATCAAATAAAAGAAAAGTTCTCAAACTGTTTGTAGGAAAGCCCATATTAGTAGGCTACACTATAATATTGCAGTAGTGTAAATAAGTGAACACATTTACTTTCATTTTAACAGCAGACTGTTATTACTTGCATCAGCGTAAATTACCTCCATAAACTAACTTTTGCTTTCACTTTGTAATGTTGTCATAACTTGATGTTTATTTAATTGCTTTCTTTTTAAATCTTTATATTAGGCTTGGGTAGAAATAAAATCTCTGTAATGTTATTTATGTGTTAGAAGTGATGAAGAAAAGCTACAGTTCAGGACATGAAGAGTAGGCTACAACAGGAAGAAAGAGAGATTGACTGCTTAGCAAAGCATTTAATGGTAACATTAAGTACACAATTACATCAGCAGTTATTAATGTTAGCTAGTATATTTTAGGGTGTTTACATACAGCATGCAGTGTGTTCTACAGCTAAAATGTTTTTGGAGGAAGTGTATAGGTCCCCCTTTAAGTTTCCCAGGGCAACTTCCCTTACGAAAATTAGCTAACCATGGCTTACTACAAATAAAACCAAAAACATGGTTTCAATAGCTAAACCACGGTAACCACAAATTAACCATGGTTTTGATACAAATGGTGATCAATAAGTTACGCCAAAAACGTGGTTATTACACCTTTACTATAATAAAACCATGGTTTATTATGTTTTATTATAGTAAAGTAAAAGTAGGCTATTTATCGTAAGGGTTAGGCTACTACATGTTTTTTCTTAATTAGCACTTTTAAATAATAAGATCAAATATGTTTACCCACCTATAGTTTATATGGATTTGGTAAACGCTGCTATTCAAGCACAGAGTTAGCAACGCAATGTTTATTACATACAGTCAGAGATCATTCAGTTCAGCATCATTAGACGTTTTCACAACATTACTATATTTACTCTTGAAACTTACGTTTATGTCGGTCCAGCCTCTGTTTTGTTCGTTGTTCTTTCAAGTCCAAGGTTACTAGACGAAGAAAACGAAACTACTATCCAACTACACGTCTTCAGTTTCCTCCAGCCGGAGTGTCTCAAGTATTTAAAGAAACAGCGCAAACTTCCTGTTTATTAATCAAACAATCAATAGAATAGAATCATCTGTACATCTGTATTAATTAAATGGATTTAGCTTATATTTATTTATCCATCTGAATTATTTAAATGTTTTTAACTTATAATAATAAAGAATATGTACATTTGTGTTTATGTACATTGTTGATTAATACAAGAATATTTTCATATGTTATGATTTTTACTGTTCTATTGTGTTACATCTAGACAATGTCTGTTACTGCCTAATGTTAAATTATTCTTATTTTTACCATAAGAGCAGAGTGTAAATATTTATTAACATCTTTATATGAGTAACCTTACAGGACTATTATAAGATATATAGGACGACTTGACTGTTATATAATTTTTGTTTCTCATGAAGCATGAATAAAATGCTGTCAATTGCATTTTAAAACAAACATCAACCAGATTAAAATCAATACATTATTGCCATTCAATTAAAAAGTAAATTAAGACCTTTTTATTCCAATGTGATGAAAATAATATAAGCATGTGCCCATTTGAACAGCTTCTTCTTCCTCTAACCTTTGACCTTTTGTACTTTTTGTATTTTCAGAATACTGTTTTTTAAATTGATAACACCAATGATGAGAACAAACATTAATTTATTATTTTTATTTTATTGCTTATTTAAATTATTTACTTTCTTTTGCTTTGCAGTAATGCATAACATAGGAAACTAAATTAAATGTAGAGCTATAAATGTGTAGAGATGATGTATAGTCAGACATTTAAAAACATTTTATAAAATTACAGATGCATGTCTTATATACAGTGTTTGTTACATTTTAAATATTTTTAATGACTGAATGTCAATAGACATGACTGCCTCCTTATTTTGAGAAAGACTGAATCATATCTAAACGTTGTGTAGTATAACAGCATGAACAATAAAATCTTAATTGAGAAAATGACGGAAAGTCATGACAGCACATAGAAAATAAAGCATTTCAGAACGCATGTAACGATCCAGTAGTGACTTCATTCACCTATTTAGAACACGTCTGAAGGCTCTGACTAATGTACTCAAAGTGAACAACACCGTGATCACAATTCAGTGACATCTCTCTCCCCTTTCAAGTAACTGACAGCTGGTCAACCAGTCAGCTGACCGGCAACAGCTAAAGAGGGGTGGAACTCTGCACTCACTGACATGTACTAGACAGGGTCTCAGTCATAGAGCAGATCTAAGTTTAACACAGGACAGAGACTGAGACACAAGAGGGGACAAGGGACGGTCTGGGACGCCTTGCTTTCCAGTTCTGACTATTTGTACAAATAGTTTTTATTTTTCTCTGGAGTTGCTGGCTTAATTTGATCAAAATATGAATGTTCAAAAGTGTGCCAGGTGTGGGTTTGTGGTGTACCCGGCGGAGAAGATCAATCTTATTGGTCAGGTAAGTCTTTAAGCAATATGTCTCTTACATATTTACATGATAGTACATAGATGATCATAAAGCGTCAACGTATTTTTTGAATAACCATGTTTTCTATGATGTAAGAAAGAGAAGGAATTTGATTCAACATTTCTCACTCTGCATGTATGTCTCTCTTTTCTCTTTCAGAATTGGCACAAAGCATGTTTTCACTGTGAGGTCTGTAAGATGGTTCTGACTGCCAATAATTTTGTCAGCCATCAGAAAAGGCCGTACTGCCAAGTGTAAGTTTTGGAGTCATTTTTGGCTTGAATTAGACTTTTAGTAACAATTAAGGCTCAATGTTTTAATAAATCAGCATTATTTTCCATTGCTTCATGACTATAAGGCATAATTTGTACTTACCGCATAGTTTGGTCATTAATTGTGTAAAATATTTAATTATTTCTCTAATATCTTTAGGCATAATCCAAAGAACAACACTTTCACAAGTGTTTATGAGACCCCTGTCAACATCAATGCCAAGAAGCAATCTGAAGCAGTCAGTGAGGTGAGGTTTTGTTTACGTGTACATCTGACAAAGTACTATAGTAAATACATCTTTTTTTTGTAGCTGAGGCTATAAAAACAATAATTGTATACTGTAAAAATTTAGTTTGACGTAGTATTCACAAGTGTGAAGTTCTGAGGTAATGCTGTTAATCTGGAGTGTTTTAATATTTAATATAATGAATATTAAGTAAAGTGTAATGTACAGTTGGGTGATCATTACTGAATAAACTCATCCAGGGTAACTTATTTTGACCAGCTGACTGTACATTATACCACTTTAAAGTAATAGTTCACCCAAAAATGAAAATTGTGTCATCATTTACTCAAGTTTAGTCAAGTCATACAAGTAGTTCCAAACTTGTATGAATTTCTTTGTTCTGCTGAACACAAAGGAAGATATTTTGAAGAAACTTTGTAACAAAGGCTGTTTTGGGTCATCACTGACTTCCAATGCTTTTTCTTTCCTAATATGGAAGTCAATCTATAAATTATATCGATTTTCTGTATTTAAAATCTTCCAGATTTAAGAAACTTTCCAGTACGACTTTTTCGGCAGCCTGGTACTAAACCAGTGATGCTCAATGTGTTTCTAGTGTCTGGATATTGCTAACTGATTTATAATCAGAAGTATTTAAAGGATTGAACATGGGTCATTTTGCTTGTAATACCCCTTATATTATATGAGCAGGGTTAAAGGTCTGTTTTTAGGAGAGCTCAAAGGCCCTGGTGACTCTACAGGTTTGGAATGAGAAGTGCATCTCTCCAGTTATTTCTGTGGTGTGACATGATACTCTTCTTTATGTATTTGCTGTTTAAATTTATACCACATGAACATGGCCCACCTCTCTTCCTTTCTTGCGTCCTTTCCCTCTCTCTCCTTCTCTGAATCTGTCTCTGTGGGATCCCAGCTGCCCCTGTCTGTCAGTGGGCTTTAGAGCGGCCTTCATGACCGACAGAATGCAGACCACCATGCTTATATTTCACATGTATAATTTCATTTCTTCCCTAAAAAATCACTGTGGAAAAACTACTATCACTGATGTTGCATGTCTTTGAATATCGTGATATACCATCATTCTTCATCAGGAATCACAGAAAGGGGATTTCAGAATCAGTCATTTATTGTGCTGATAGAAAGAACGCTAACATTTCTCTCCTTATATCTCTCTGGTTTCTAGAATAAATATAGAGAAGAAGGGGAGCGTTTCATGTCCACGTTCCACTATGACATGAGATCGAAAGAAATCGAGCAAGCTCGTAAAGCGAGCCAGCTTGCCAGTCAGGTGAGGAACCAAAAGAAATAGTAATACCATAAATACATTAAGTTTAGTTCAGGCTGTTTTTTAAAATGTGACCATTTTTTAATCTTTCTAAAAGCAGCAAGGTTACCAAACTGAATTTGTGGGCCAACAGTCATTTTACTCAGACAGCGTTACCAGCCAGGAAATTGTACGTGTGACCCAGGCGCAGAAGACCATTAGTGACGTGAGTTATCAGATTCAGACTCAATGGGCGAATGAAAAATTAGACTTTTGCTTTCTTGCTGCACCTATAATTGGATAAATTATGATGATGTATTACAAAGTGTGGTCATTTGGGCTGCAGGTGGAATATAAACGAGGCCATGAAGCGCGTGTGACGCAGTTTACCTCTGTTGCCAACACACCTGAGATGTTACATGCCAAGACTGGAGTCTCATTGGCCAGTGATGTAAGCATACATTTCCAAAGTGACCTGTCAGACTGAAATCACATGGTTTTAAAACAAAACATTATAGCAATGAGTTCCATAAGCTTTAGTGTAAAAGCTGAACTTAACAATTTCATTTTGTCCAGTTGATTGACACTTCCTTAAAATTTTGTGGTTATTTTTCTCAAAATTGTTCATGTACTCGCCACTGAAAATATTTTAGGCAATTACAGCTTCCCAGCTAGGACTGTCTAGGACATATGGTCACAGGCCTTTCTCTTATGCGTGTTTATGTTATTAGTCATTGCACAAGTTGTGTTTCTTATCTGTCATGTTATATGTTGATTCAAAGGTAAAATACACAGAAGAATATGAGCAGTCCAAAGGAAAGGGCAGTTTCCCAGCTATGATCACGCCAGGATATGAAATGGCAAAGAAAGCCAATACACTGGCTA
The DNA here is from genome assembly GCA_032359235.1 of Enteromius mattozi. Classification (NCBI taxonomy): domain Eukaryota; kingdom Metazoa; phylum Chordata; class Actinopteri; order Cypriniformes; family Cyprinidae; genus Enteromius; species Enteromius mattozi. Next base: position 12,160,509 of record JAUMHE010000061.1, read on the forward strand.
GCAATGTAAGTAAAGTTTAGGTTGCAAAACCTAAGTCCAGTTTCTTTCTCAAAAAAGTTGATTATTCCTTTCTTTTTTATTCAGGTGGAGTATAAAAAAGGCCACGAAGAGCGAGTGTCAAAATACACCGCTGTGACGGATACTCCTGATGTGCTTCTAGCTAAAAATCAAGGGAAGATTGTCAGTGATGTAAGTGAATAGAATCTTAAAAATTCTTTGTGGACGAATAATATCCATATGTCTTAATTTGGCATCTCCTTCTATAAAAACAGTATGTCTACACTGAGGACTATGAACAGCAGAGGGGCAAAGGCAGTTTTCCTGCCCACTTCACTCCCGGATACCAGGTGGCTAAAAAAGCAGGCGAAATGGCCAGCAAAGTAAGTGTCCAAATGTGTAAATTACATATGAATGTCAGCTGCATGTGCATACCAGTTGTAATCTAGTGTTGTTTGTGCAGGTGAAATATCAACAGAAATACGAGCAGGAGATTAAAGGCAAGGCCAGCACTGATGCCGGTTCTGCAGAGTTTGCTTTGGCCAAAGAGAATGCAGAACACTTCAGTCAGGTGACACGGTGTTCTTTTGCACATTCAATATATCCACACATATCGTTATACTGAATGTCTAATTCCTTTAGCATGCCTATACTGAGGAATATGAACAGCAAAAGGGCAAGGGCAGCTTTCCTGCTATGATTACCCCTGGATACCAGATGGCCAAGAAAGCCCATGACATAGCCAGTGATGTGAGTATCAGCGCATCATCACTGCTAAAGTGGTCTGTCATTTTAGATGTTCCACTTTTCACAGTGGGATTACACTAGTTCTGTCCCAATCAGGGTTCAGGGTTATTATAGTTGACTAACACGTAAACTGAAACCATTTTCTTATAACTTGATAAAACAATAAATGTTTAATGAAATAATATAAAAAATATTAACAAAACCTTTTTTTAATTTTGTTTCACTTGATTCACTAAAATAACTAAATATTAAAGTTAAATAAATAAAATAAAATAAAAAAATATTATAGACCACAAAAAAAATAGCACTAAACAAAATTACTAAAACTTTAAATAGAATTAACATGAAAGCAAAACCTATAATAATAAACCAAAAACTATAACAGTACCTCAGTGATATTAAAATAACACTGTCAGACTTATTACCATTAACTAAAAATAAAATTATTATTAAGCATGTTTACAAACTGAATTCTTTTTAAATAAAATTTAATTATTACAGAAAAAAAAAAAAAAATATATATATATATATATATATATATACACAAAAATGTTTATAAAAACTGAAATAAAGATTAAAACTAAAAATAGAGAAATACAAGCTAATTTAAAATATGACTAAAAACTATAACTCTGTCATTACCATTATCGTCAAAATGATAGATACTAGCATAAGGTTTGGTTTGGCAGTATGGTTCTGTTCTGTGCAAAAACTCCCTGCTCATCCATTCAGCATGTCATGAATGAGCAGGAACAGCAGCATAAATAAGCCCCCTAGGGTTAACAGAACAGAACGAGGCAGACACGGCAAAGAATATCAGAAAGCCAAATCCTGACTGGGGATGGAGAAGGGTAATTTGATCCTGAACAAGCAGAAAAAGCTGCTGATTAATACTGAAAAGAGCTTTTATAGGAATCAGCTGATGCAAACTTGACTCACATGACCTGCCAGAACTAACACTAGCACTTAATTAGTATATAAATAATACCAAAATAATCCCAGTTAATGCTTTCTCACCTTGACCTGTCATCACTAGGTGGAATATGTGCATTTTCTCTGATGACTCCCAACAAGAATTCAGTTTTGTCACTCTAGAGGCATCAAAAAGACATATTTAGACACACTGACAGTCCGAATGACTGATTGTGTATGTTCTCTCATGTCCCAGGAATTCATCCTGACAGATTAGGCATCCTGCACCAGTATTGAGCCCTTTCTGGTATTGTTGTGTTTAAACACCTTTCTCATCCCCCTCTGTCCATGTTTAACCTGCAGCTGAAATATAAGAAGGATTTGAACAAGATGAAGGGATCTTCTGCATACCACACTCTAAACACTGACGACAACTTGACTCTGAGGTGTGCGCGCAAAATCAACAAGCTTGTGAGCGAGGTGAGTGATTTATGCCCTTGGTCCATTGCCTACATCAGGTGCAGAAGAACAGATGGATGGCGTATTCACTTTTGCCCGTAAAACATATTTAGAAACAGCATTGATTAGTTAGCTGAAGATTTGTAACTTGGCTTACTGGGTGCATTTTGGGATGCACACGTACAAAAACAGAAAGAGAGGATCAGAGAATCTGTCAGCGGCTCAGCCAGACATAACGTCTCCACACCTGCATTCTCGACATCCCATGAGCCCAGCCACCCACAGACATAGACAAAGACAACACATAAGCCCAGGGGTAACATCATCATTCTATTTTTACCCTCCCACATGCCACAGTGTATACCTGATGATGCCATAAACAACACCACATCCTCATCCTACCCTGATTTACAAGCAAATGGTTTTCTGTATTCAGAGCATGAAGTTCACCATGAGTAATAGAGACTTAAAACATTCCACAACTTCATCGCCTACGTGACTCAGACATCCTCCCGTTATACAGGTTGAATACAAGAAGGACCTTGAGACCACCAAAGGCCACAGCATCAACTACTGCGAGACGCCACAGTTCAAGAATGTGTCAAAGATCGCCAAGTTTACCAGTGATGTGAGCTCCTCATCAGTGAAATGACTGCTATATACAAAGAATGACAGCATATTCTATTTTTAAGGTGTTGCTGTGCTGTGTAGTCACATGTGAACTCATTCACTCTGTTTGTGATTGCAGAATAAATACAAGGAGAATTACACCAATCACATGAAGGGGCACTATGAGGGCGGTGGCATCGATAAGAAGACCATGCATGCCATGAACGTCAGAAAGCTTGCCAGTGATGTAAGAAGAAACCCATTTTCTGAACATATCTCTAATATGTGGTTTTGTTGCGTATTCAATTTGTAGAATTCATGCAATAATAGAATTAGTGCAAGTAAAAAAAATTAAACAAAGTTTTATAGATTTTTTGATGCATTAATTAAAAAATTAGGGGTCAGTAAGACACATTAAATTGATCAAAAGTGACAGAAAAAAATTGGAATTTTAACTTTCCAAAAAATTTCAGATTGCCTACAAATCAGAATATGAGCAGGAGAAGCAGGTTCAGAGTGAGTACAACTATCCAGCCACAATCACTCCATCCTATCAGTCACAGAAGAAACTGGAGCCACTCAAAGATGTAAGTCTATCATTCTTGTTGTAGCTATAAACTTAAACTTCATGTATTGGCTGTTATGCTTAGAACTTGTCTATCAGTTACTACTCCGTCCTGACAGCTTGTAATGTACCGGCTCAGCTTTATAAATGTAAATATGCAGGCTAATCTATATGGGTCTTTCCCTCACCCCCCACTCACACAGAAAAATTACAGACAGCATATCGACAAGCTGAAATACAGCCAGGTTACAGACACTCCTGAAATTGTGCAAGCCAGAATCAATGCCCATCAGCTCAGTGATGTAAGCATAATTTCAATTATCAATTATAATTTCAATGTCAATGAGTATTTAAGTGAATTCAGTGCAATATATCTAAGCCTCACATATAACCTCTCGTTCAAGCTGAACTATAAAGCCAACTATGAGAAGACAAAGACGCAGTACACAATATCTCAAGATACACCAGAACTTAAAAAGGCGAAAGCCAGTGGAGAGCTCGCCAGTGATGTAAGCCTATACTCACATTCCAGAGCCTTGACACATTGTTTGTCATCCTTATATATAGTTCACGCGTGTTGATTGTGTTGTTAAGTGTTGTCTTCATGCATGTCACAGATCAAATACAAAGAGGACTGGGAGAAGAACAAATCCAAAGCATGCGATATCGGTCTGAACACACTGACACTCAAAGCTGCCAAAGCCTCTCGAGACCTGGCTAGTGATGTAAGAATCAAATGTTCAATGTTTAAATGCTAATGTCATTAAAATGTGTTGGGTTGATTTGATTTATTGGGCTGTACAGATTAAGTATAAGGAAGCATATGCAAAGAACAAAGACAAAGTCATTGGAATGGATGTGAGTGACTTCAAGACAATGCACTCCCTTCAGGTGGCCAAGCTTAGCAGTGAGGTAAACCTGAGTCAGGTTGAGTTTTGATCTCAGATTCTTCAGGCTAAACAAATAATCCAATCACATTTCTTTGTTATAGGTCGCTTATAAAAAGGATTCAAAGGAGACTCAATCCAAGTGCCACCTGCCTTTAGACATGGTGAATCTGAGTCATGCTAAAAAGGCTCAGGCCCTAGCGAGTGATTTAGACTACCGGAAGAAGTTACACGATTATACCGTCCTGCCTGATGACATGAAAGTTCAGCAAGCTAAGAAAGCCTATCAACTGCAGAGTGATGTAAGAAGAAAGCATGTCTACTTGCAAGACCTGATGATACACATACTGTACTTTATTTATGCTATGGATATTTGATTTGGCTTTTTCAGAACCAGTACCGATCAGACCTGACCTGGATGAAAGGAGTCGGATGGGAGGCTGATGGCTGTCTGGATGTAGAACAAGCTAAGAAAGCAGGAGAACTAGTCAGTGAGGTTGGTCATTACAGAATTGTAGACTCTCATTTCTGGTAACCAGCATTTTCATAAGCTTCTTAGCTAGCTTTACCACCAAGATTTCTTTGGTCTTCACCAAAAAGACAATGCTGGACTTCATACATTTACTCTAACTGTGTATTTTCCACCTATATACAGAAAAAGTACCGCCAGAAGGTGGACCGTGTGAAATTCACACAGGTGGCAGACACTCCTTCCATCATACATGCTAAGAAGAGCCAGGAGCTGCAGAGTGGAGTAAGCTATGATCCCTCTGATTGGGTATTTCTCTCCTCAGTGGATATTTCTGGGATTGACTGGCCTTTTCTTGTACTCAGCTGGCATACAAAGCGGGCACTGAACAGACAATGCACCAGTATACCATAAGCAAAGATGAGCCCCTCTTCAAGCAAGCCAAAGCTAATGCAGAGCTTCTCAGTGAGGTATGAACTGAATCTTATCAACATGTTGCTTAACTTTCACCAATAACCTACACATGAACTAACAACCCACTGCCTGTTTTTAATCAACACATTAAACTGGTGATTTACAGAAAACATATAAGAGTAGTTGGGAAGAGGAGAGGGAGAAGGGTTTTGAACTAGGATTGGACTCACTTTCAATTCTCGCCGCCAAAACAACGAGAGATCTCGCCAGTGATGTGAGTGACCAAACACCCTACTGATGCACATGACTCACAAATAAAGGGAAGCTCAGGTACAGTATGTGACTAATAGTCTAATGTAACTTTCCTGATATTCCATATATTTAGGTGAAGTACAAGCAAGAATATGAGATGACAAAAGGGAAGATGATTGGTGTGAAGACTGTGTCAGATGATTCTCAGATGGCCCATTCAACCAAGGCTACCAAACTCCAGAGTGACCTCAATTACAAGAAAGAGTATGAGGATACCAAGACCAAACACAGTGCCTCGCTCGATATGATGACCCTCACCCATGCCAAGAAAGCCCAGGAACTGGCCACTGAGAAAAACTACAAAACATTCTTACACGAGTACACCATCTTGCCCACTGATATGAAAGTGGAATGGGCCAAGAAAGCCTACGGCCTACAGAGTGATGTAAGAGTTATCCCAGCATTCAGTTAAATGACTTGTAAACCCAAAACAGGCACAAAGATGGATATTGTTTGGAATTACGCATCAAAACTTTGTTTTCTTCACAGAAAAAGTATCGCTCTGACCTGAACTGGATGAAAGGGGTGGGATGGGAAACCACCGGATCCCTTGATGTAACGCAGGCCAAAAAAGCTACAGACTTAGCCAGTGAGGTACAGATCAACTTAAACATGACCAGCTATACACACTTAAGATCATAGTTTTTTAACTAACAAGTTCTAAAATAAAATAACTTGAAACCCAGATTTCTAGGTGATCAGCAGGACCCACTGAAAATAAAATGCATACTTAACCACTAGAGGAGCAGTTATGTAATGCTTGCATAACAAATAGATGAAGTGATAGGTTATATTTAGCAGGGGGAGGAATAGGAAAGAACTATTTCCTCAATTCATCAGCACCTTGTATAGTTTTATTAAGAACTCTTGTCTCAGCCAACATGAAAATTTTTTTTTTTTTTTTTTTAGGTTATTAATGGCTTCAAAAATCAGACTTTCCTGGCTAAAAGAATATAAGCATATGCGCTGTTATACTAATTTAATAAATAATGTTCTGTATAAATGTAAACTTGGTGATAAACAGAATGTTTTAATTTTTTTTTAATTTAAACAGAGACACTTTATGACATCAAGTGCTGCTTTTAGGATAGAAGCCATGACTATTATTAGATGCACTTCGCTTTGAGTATAGATGTTAAACTTAGCTAATATAGAGAAGCACATGCCTGAGGTTAGCATTTCAATTACGCATCTGTTTAAAGGTATAGTGAAATGATTGAACCATATTGTCCTTGAAATGGAAGACCTTGGGGGCCGTACACCAAAAGAGAAAGTTCAGTAAATTTAAAACACACTCTACATCTCCCAGCACTGACAGTTGGTATAAATCTTTGCCATGTGTTGTGTTTGTTCCAGAAAAAATACAGACAGGATGTAAGTGCTCTGAAGTTTACCAGTGTGGAGGATACACCAGAGATGGTCCAGGCCAAAATCAGCAGCAAACTTGTTCTTGATGTATGTTTTTATTTATATGAATGATTCTTTCTATGAATATATGCTTTTAATTTAGAAACAGCTATTAAAAAGATTGTGAACATGTAAGATATCTTTATGTTGACAGAGATTATACAGAGAGAAAGGAGAGAATGAAATGCACAAGTACACACTGACTGGAGATATTCCAGAGCATGTGCAGGCAAAGATCAATGCCATGAACATCAGTGAGGTGAGAATCCATTACACACACTGCTGTTCCTGTTTCAGAAACTATTAAACACACGCACAAACAATTGAATTTCCACATTAAACTGCTAAAAGTAGAATTCTTTTCTATATAGTCACACTACAAAGATTCCTGGAGAAAGATCAGAGATGGTGGCTACAAGTTGCGATTGGATGCTATTCCATTCCAAGCAGCCAAATCTTCTGCAGAAATCCTCAGTGATGTGAGAATTTTGTACACAACAGATGAACGGCAGTTTATTTTGGTTATCTATCTGTCTAACTGTATAAATGTTTGCCTCCAGCAAAAATACAAAGCACAGTTTGAGAAGACAAAAGGCAAGATGATTGGGCTAAAGGGACTACAGGATGACATAAACATTGCTCACTCTGTGCATGCCACAGATATACAGAGTGATGTGAGTATTCCACCAGATTGAGTGAGGCTACAGGATTTAGAGTACCAGAAATATGAGTTTGAGAGATCATGCACAAGTGATTGATCAGCTTTCTATTTCCTTAGCTCAAATACAAAAAGGACTCTTCTAAGGTGCACTCTCAGTTCCATCTACCAATGGATATGTTGGATGTGCTCCATGCTAAGAAGGCTCAGTCTCTTGTCAGCGATCAGGACTATAGACTTACATTGCACAGGTATACAACACTGCCTGATGACCTCAAAGTGCAGGCTGCCAAGAGAGCATATGAACTGCAGAGTGAGGTAATGGATTATTCAATACTTGCACTACTATAACTAATACATTTTTGTTCACAGAATGCCTCTTGAAAGTTGAATTCTCTTGAACATATTTTATTTATGCAACAGAAAATCTACCGCTCTGATCTGAACTACCTTCGTGGTGCGGCCTGGATTGCCACTGGTGCTCTTCAGATTGAGGGATCCAAACGGGCCACAGATCTAATCAGTGAGGTATGATTGCCTATTTAAATATTAATGGACTGATCCAGTATTTTTATCTGCATTACAAGTTTGGGTTCAGTAAGATAAAAAAAAACAACAGACTTGTACAAAGTTTCAGAACATTTATTTATTTTTTTTTTAATGCTGTTCTTTCTATTCTTTCTAATGTGTCAAGGTTTTCACAAAAATATCAAGTAGCACAACTATTTTTAACATTGACAATAAGAAATGTTTAGTAGGACCAGCCGCGTATTCAAATTATTTCTGAAGGAGCATGTGACACTGAAGACCAGAGTAATGGCTGCTAAAATTTCATCTTTGCCATCACAGGAAAAAAATCCTTTTCAAAATATTAAAATAGAAAACAGTTATTTTAAACGGCAATAATATTTCACACTATTGTAATTTTAGTACTTTTGATAAAATAAATGCAGCTATAAGAGACTTCTTTCAAAAGCTTAAAAAATCTTACGGATTCCATACTTTGAATTTTACTGTGTATTTTATTTGCATTATATATGTTTTTATTATACTGTATGTTTCTTTTGCCTAACAGAAAAAGTATCGCCAGCAGCCTTACTCATTCAAACACACATCCGTCACAGATTCTCCTGATATTGTGCATGCTAAAACCAGTAACAAGATCACTAATGAGGTAGGAGAACATTGCCAATATTCTTTGTATTTTGTGATTTCCAGTAAAACAGATATTATAATGTCTTGTGGTCTGATGCTATTTTAGCGTTTGTACAAAGAAAAGGGAGAGAACTTCAGGCACAACTACACCATTACTGCTGAGAGACCTGAAATCACCCAGGCCAAGATTAACGCTGCTAACTTCAGTGATGTAAGATGAGCCTTCCAAGTCTATTTTAGTGTTTATGGATATTGCTACACCATAAAAAATCCCCGGTTTTAAACCAGATAGCTCACTTCAAAAATATTCTAAAGAAGCAGCTGCCTGCATGCAAGATGCTAGAGACAAACAAAAGTTTAAACATTTTCTGTTTTGTTTCAGGTTAAATACAAGGATTCGTGGCATACGCTAAGAGCTCAGGGTTATAAACTTACCATGAAGGATATCCCCTTCCAGGCTGCTAAAGCCTCCACCAGCATTGCTAGTGATGTAAGAATACCCTCTCTAAATTTACACACATAAACATCTATGGTCAAAAACAACACTCATGCATTAATATACATATAGAAGCAATCATGCTTCTAACTTTGTGGAGACCAGCAGTTACTACATTCAGTTCACATGTTCACCTTCTTTGCCCTGGTAGGTCCAGTACAAGCACAGCCATGCCCTGGAGAAAGGCAAGCACATCGGAGCTCGCAGTGTTCATGAAGATTCACATTTAATGCACTGTTTAGAGATGGGTCGTCTGCAGAGTGACCAAAATTATCGCAAAGACGCTGTCTCTGTTAGTGGCCAATATCAGCTGCCTCTAGACATGGTGAACCTGGTTCATGCCAAGAAAGCCCAGGCCTTAGCCAGCGACCAGGATTACAAGACTCACATACACTCTTACACAGTCCTACCTGATGATATAAAGGTGCAATGGGCCAAAAAGGCATATGACCTGCAGAGCCAGGTGAGAAAGACTACAGAAGATGAACAATCTTGAGTTTTGCTTTCATAGAGCGACAATGCAAACACTATAATCTTCTCTTCTTTATCTTTCAAAGAATGTATACAAAGCAGATCTGAACTTCATGAAGGGAGTGGCATGGGACTCAGTAGGTGCTCCCCAGCTGGAGTATGCAAAGAAAGCTGGAGAGCTCATTAGTGATGTAAGTCACACTTAACATGGAATCAAAAAGTCTGTTTTCTTTGTTAATTAAAGCTCATGGTCTTATTCTGAATTATTCATCCATGCACATTATTTCAAAATGCAAAAAGGCCTCTAAAACCAAAAAACATCCAACTTCACTTTTATGCTTACATCACACAGGCTATTGGATAATGTTAACAAAATGCAGAATTGCTATTTATTTCTTAATCCGGTCTGGTATGGAATGCCCAATTTTTACACTTCAAGTATAGCAATGGATAACATACTTTTTTCTTTTAAATACCATGTTTCACTCGTATTAGTAAAGTAAACACTGTGTGGTTTTATGTTTATAGTTGTATTATTTCTAGCATACTGTTATAAAATCATATTACATAAAGCCATGGTTAATAACAGATACTTCTTCTGTAGAGGAAGTACCGCCAACATCCTGACAGTCTGAAGTTTACTCAAGTTGCCGATTCACCTGATATCATCCACGCAAAGAACAGCTACATGCAGTGTAGTGAGGTAAATTTCACCCAGAATTCCTTTACCAATGTGTGTTGCCAGTAGCTGTTTTGTGAGATGTGAATAACAAGAGGTTTATCCTGTTTCAGAGGATGTATAAGTCTGGAGACTCTGACTCTATGCACAAGTACACATTACATGCTGATCACCCGGACTTCATCAGAGCAAAGATCAACGCTCAGCAAATTAGCGATGTAAGCCAGATGTTGATTGGTACTCTTACAAAATGTGTTTAATGTTTCTGAAAGAAGTGGTATTGTGAAATAATATTACAATTTAAAATGTTTTCTATTTTAATATATTTTGAAAAAAATTTGCCAAGCTCGTCAATAGGTTGCATTTAAATACGTATGTATATATATAGGAAGCAGCTGTTTAACATTTTAAAGAGACTTCTTTCAAAAACATCAAAAAACATTCAAGTTTACAAACTTTTGAATGGTAGTGTACATCCTTTAACATTGTCTGTGTCCCTTTTTTTGCTTTAATTTTGCAGAAAGTGTATAAAAAATCAGGTGAGCAGGTAATGTCTTTAGGTTATGACCTCAGGTTAGATGCCATTCCCTTCCAGACAGCCAAGGCCTCTAGAGACATTGCTAGTGATGTAAGTCAAAATCAAAATGTTTATTTTCCAAAATGTGAACTTGTGAACAAAAAGTAAAAGTGGAATTGTAATCGAATAAATGTTGTTACCGTTCCTTTTCAGTTCCGCTACAAGGAGGAATTTGTCAAAGGGAAAGGCCAGCAGGTGGGGCTCCTCAGCGTCGAGGATGACCCCAAGATCATGCACTCATTGGCTGTAGGGAAGCTCCAGAGCAACAATGAGTACAAGAAGCAGTTTCAGGAGACACGCTCTCAGTTTAAGATCCATGGCGACCAGCCTGAGTTCCTGCATGCTAAGAAGAGCCAGGCTCAGCTCAGCAACCACAACTACCGCCAACATCTTCATGACTACACCTGTGATCCTAATCAGCTCAACGTCAAACATGCTAAACAAGCCTACCAGCTGCAGAGTGATGTGAGAAATGGTTTTGGGATTATTCAGTGATTTATGACAAACTGTAATGATGCCACTGTATGCTAATGAGTGGCAAATACTTTTCAAGTTGCCTGTAAAAATATGTCATTGCAGTGACTTAGTGACACTTGGTAAAATGCACCCAAAAAGGGAATTGTTTGCTCGTTGTTACTTATTGTTTTCCTCATGTAGCATGGTTTAATGGTCTTGACCTCTGGGGTTGCAGGTGAACTACAAATCTGATTTGAACTGGATTAAAGGTGTGGGCTGGACCCCACCAGGCTCTCTAAAGGCAGAAATGGCCCGCCGTGCAGCAGAACTGGGCCTTGCTGAAGGAGTAACTACTGACGAGGCTATCGCCAAGTATCAGCAGCTAATGGTGAGACATCTCAATGTCTCCAAATTTGACATATTTGCTCTGTTTTATACCCTAGTTAGCTGCCTTGTTAGCCTACAGATATAATGCTGACCATCATGGAACATAAGTGAGCGGTTTGAAATGCTCTGCTTAAGAAGCAGCTTCGCAAGTTACACATACAGCACTGTTTATGTGACTCACAACTGATTTCAGTAGTTTGGTGTTGGAATGTAGCCAAGGTAAGGTTGGAAAGGTATCCTATGAGGCATAAAAGTTGGCTATGGCCTACGAGTCACGAGTGTGCCTTCAAATACTGCTTCAGTACGCAGCGCACTAGGTTTTGGAACAAAGCAATTGTCATACTTCTGACATTTTTAAATTTTTACCACATTACCAAATTGCCTATATTTTCTCTCCCTCATGAGGCATTTTATAATTTTCTTCTGTTTCAGATGCTCCAGAGACAGCAGGAGTTCCAGGAGCAAGAGCAATCCACCTCCGAGCAGACGGAGACCACAAAGGAGTTCCAGCAGCCAGGAGTCAATCCTGATGCTATGGAGATCCTCCACGTCAAGAGAAAGAAGACAATTCACACCACATTCAAGCAGGCCAAGACCACAAAATCCATCACGTCACAGTCTGTTGCTTCCCACTCAACCACAAGTCAGTCTATCACCAGCCAGTCCACCAAGAAACAATCCATTATGAGCCAGTCTCATGCTGATGAATCCACCGCAAGACAGATGAGTGAAAACCGGGCCATCACAGATCAAGCTGCTGCAAAGTCAGGAACAATGTAATCTGACATTTCTGTCTTCCTTACTTTTGTTTTTTAAATTTAATATATGAACATCATGTAGATCCTGGTGTTCTTTTACTGAGTTTTAGACTGATCCATGAATGAAGGATATTTAGATGAAATATGTAAGTGAAGAAGGTTGTAAGTGAAAAGTGAACATGAAGATGGTAAGAAGTAAGTTTAGACTGTAAAGCATGGTTAGTTTTCATGTTATTATATCAAACAAAGTGTGGACAATGTCAAGAATAGGGGTGAGCATGATTTTGAAGACGTGCTATTTTATTATTACAGTAGATATGGAATATTTTTTTCTTTTGTATTTGTTGAAAATAATAATAAGCAAGAATCAGTTGTTAAATGTCCGATTACATTTATAACATTTCATTTGTTCCTCTGGTGGATTCGACAGTTGTCTCTGGTGGTTCTAAAATAGTTTCGTTGAAGTTAATGGATATAATGTATGCCTATCAAGCTGCAATTTGTGAGAAAGAACAGCGACTCTGCTAGCAGAGTTTAATAGCTGAACTGTAAGTAAATGTATGAATTATGACAAATTATAATAAAAGTTCTTTTATGTCCTTCATAAAACATACCTTACTCATCTCACTGAACTTGAGCACTAGAGGGCAGTCACAGACAGTTTTATTGTATATAGTTTCTTGTAATAAACTTGTAATAGATGGATGGGCAGACAGACAGACAGACAGACAGATAGATAGATAGACAGACAGACAGACAGACAGATAGATGATTGATCGATAGATGGATAGATGGATGGATGGATGGATGGATGGATGGATGGATGGATGGATGGATCACTTTAAAAGCTGTAAAATAAGAATATTCCTTCCAGCAGTTTGGAGGAACTGCTCAGTGGGGCTTCACTATTGCTGGAACATAATGAAAATCAGTTTAAAGAAATAAATCATGTTTATTTTCTTGCTTTTCCAATGCAAGTGTTGACCCATAATGCCTAAAGCAGAGGTGCTGAATAACTGTTGTGAAGAAACAGGTGATGGTCAGCCCATAGGGACACTTGCGAAGGCTGATGCGAGGTCACAGCTGAATTCTGAGCACTGGGCTTTTGAAACTGGTTACGGGAATCTAGGTGGAAAAAAACTTTTCAACAGAAAAAATAGGTCTCCTTATTTCCACTGCATATTAGCATATAGAATAAAAAGACATGCATGTTAATTTTTCCTTCAAGCTGTATTACAGTAATTATTTTTATACAGTATATCTCTTAGGATTAGAGCAGCTGGGTTTTCTAAATACATTTCTAACAGTTATTCTTCAAGAGCGGAGATAGGATAAACACACAGGATGACTAATTATGCAATTAATGCACATTTTGCATGCATATAAAAAGCACAATGACAGTGAAAGTAGCTGTTCCTTCAATTAAAATTCACTACTGAGGACGAGTAGAGCTTGACAAAGCTTTGAGTAATGTGACCATTTTTCCTATAGAGACAGTGGCAATAAAATAGTTTGTATGTGCAGACATCATTCCTCTCCTCAGTTCAATTTGGTGTCCAGCCTCAGTCCCGTAAGCCCCCTTGTCACCCAAAGTTCTTTATGGATCTCACTGGGCCTTTTATAGTGAATTTGTTTTGCTTTTGCTGCTTACTAATGTAAAAAAGCCCAGGTGTGATTAGAATAAGTCAGTACATAGAACTGGACTGAATTCTGCTAATGCAAACCTGATTGAAAAAGCTTGGCATTACCTTGAACAGTTCAAAAAGGCAAATGTGCTCTGATGTATCTGGTGTTCCTCTCAAATGAAAGCCTTGATCTGATCAAGTTTAAACAGAAGTTTTATGATCGTTCGTGATGGAGATCAATTGCAAAATTCATAACATAACCAGTGCAACCACTTGGCTCTGTTGTTTGCTTTTGCAAAGAATATTAATGTGCCAAAGATCTTGAAACACCGCCCTTTGAGTATACTTTACACATGTTGTAAATTTTGAGTGTACCTTTAAGCTGAAAAGAAAATATTGGACACATTTGCTACAGCCAGTGAGTGGCACTAGCAGACACACATAAAACGTGACATGGTGGCCGGTCAGTTCTGTCCAGTTTGACATGAACCTTGTCCGTTTAAAGAGTGCCACATGGCTTGTATAAAGAAAGCCTGACTTAATGAATTGTATTCCACTGGAGTATTGGCTTTCATGAGTCGGCCTTTCCACATGGAAAATAAGGAAATTCCTGAGTCTTCTGTGCTGCAGCACAAACTGTCAGAATTAGATCCGTAGATGGAAAAATGAACACATGCTCGCTGCTTTAGAACCGTAATGCAACACCAGTGATATTTACAGAAGGGCTTCAAAACTAATGGGTCGCGACCCAAAAATGGGTCACAGATCTGTTCTGATAGGGCTGTGGGGAAAAAACATTGCTAAATATATATAAAGTGCTATTAACCATATAGCCCTGCATAGTTAGGCTGGCAAAATAAACAGAGATTAATAACAGAGGAGAAACGCTTCCCATCTATTGCTTGTCCAGTCAAATTTGCAATATTTTGCAGTGAATTCATGAAGTTTTCTCAAAAATGTAAATTCTGTCATTGTTTACTCACCCTCGTGACTCGTGTCATTCCAAACCTCATGCTGTTTCTGTTTCTTCTGTTGAACAAAAAAGAAGATGTTTTGAAGAATGTTGGCATCCAATCACTGGTAGTCATTGACTTCCATAGTATGGAAAAAAAATATACTACGGAAGTCAATGGGTTCTCAATGCGAAATAATTTTAGTACTGTAAAATGGTAAAACCGCTCATTTAATGTCATGGGAGGCATCAAAGACCACAAAGTGATGTAACTAAACGTATATACTTGATCCACCAGCGCTTCCTTTTGTCTGTTTACAAGCTTGGCTCTTCTTTAATGTGCCATGTGCAATACATTACAGATCTCCAGTTTCTTCTATCTCTCTTTCTCTCACTATTTTTCTTTGGCAAGAGGGTTAGAATAAATAAGAGCATGGAAGAGCCAGGGATTTGCCTCTGGGTGCCAGGGCAGGGTGACCTAAGTGTGAAAATGAGAACAGGATGCTTGAGAACGGTTGCTATGACAGGTCTCTGGGATTCCCAGCAGAGTGAGGTTTTCTTATGAGTTTTTACTGGACACGGTTTCATTGGAAAACCAACCTTTGTAATGGCCGTTAATCATGTGCACAAATAAAACGTGTAACATACTTCACTTCTGCATAATGGTTCCATGACATGACATTTAAAGCTAATTTGAAGGCTGCCTGTTTTCGCTCCTGCCTCACCGCAATGCCCAAGCTCCCTGTTTGTGACGTGCAGGTTCACAGAACCACTGTGGAATCCTGCAGAGAGGGAAACAGGCATCATGGAGCCATAAAACCAAACAAGTCAAATGAGCATTATCAGTTATCGGACATTTTTTCACTGCAGACTTGCTGATAAACCTCATCTTTGGTTAAAGCTGGGCTGCTAAAGAGACTATTTCTTGCAAAGCAGGAGGTGCATTGAAGTTGCAACAATCCAAGGTAATCCCACTCACTCACACCACATTGCCTACTGGGGTCACTTCCCAAAATCCCCAAAAAATAGAACCTAATTGCCAAGTTATTTCTCTTGGCTCAAAAACCAGGCCTTTCTTCAATAAATCTACGAGTCCCCCTGGGGTCCAGTTATAGCTTGGTTTGGTGAATTGCATTCTCTCATGAGGTAATAAGAAGCATTAGGCTTGGCAGAGAATGCTGTGGAAACAGATATCCCAAAATGGTAAGTTTTTCCATACTGTGTTCAATGCTATGTACAAGGGTCTACATAAAGTCACGTATAACTTCACCAGCAAACATTTATTAAGTAGGGGATAATGAATTGAGGGGGTTTATTTTGCGATAATGACATGCTGACTGTACGTTTTCCTGCTTATTACAAGTCTATGCACCAAATAAGTTCAATGCATTGACATGAAATATTGAGTTGAATTAGCCTATAACTACTAAAGCCTCTGTACAATTTTCCCAAAATTTAGCAAAATGGCACCACAGCTTAAAAGGAAATTATGGCTGGATGGTGTGACTGACCAATCAGAGTCAAGTATTACAGAGTGCCTTGTAATAACAGATATTAACATTCAAAGGACATGACTGCACTTTACCTAAGCTTTAGCTAATGTGATCTTGGCTTATGGGTTATTTTGACAAAAATGTGTCCAAGAATTGTATTTTGTACATTTTGAGTAATCAGTTTGAAAACATGCTTTGTTTTATGACCAAGTAATTAACCACGCAATTTAAAAGCCAGAACATTATTTGCCAAATTACTTTGCTAGTGAGCTTTTGACATAACCTTTGTTAAAGGCTAGCTTTTACGATCTCCTCACAGTGCCGTAAAACAGGCCTCTGCTGTAAATTCATGAAGAGTTTGAGGTTAAAAATTGGCCATAATTTGTATCCTTATTAAAATGATTAGATCACAAATACACTCCATGGAATATGAACTCATCTAACCAAATGATTTTATAATGCACTGAACCTTATCTAGTCTAGTGAAATTTGAATCCGCCTTTTGCGCAATACATTCATGTTCAGTCCATAAAGCCGCTATATTATGTGTTTCAAACATCTCCAACCGTTTTCTGTCATGAACGCTTTCTTTTTGTTCAAACATAGAGTTTAACGTTTATTTTGGGAGCAATTCAGAATTCCATCTGTAGAAGTCATCTATTTTCCTGGACAAATTTATCTAAACTGGAAAATGTTTTCCCTGTGCAAGATAGAATGAATTATGTTTCCATATTTACCGTAATTGCGGTGAACAAAACAAATGTATCAGTTTAAAATGCATGTTAAGTAAAACATTACAAACTGACATATAACATCTATTCAGACTGGAACAGGAAAGTAGCCAAAAGCACAGCAGAGAGCAGCATAAATGAAAGTAAACCACAATGTATGACTATTTGGGTGCTAATACTCCCAACCCTGGGATAAGCTCTGGAGACAGAGGAGATGAAAAGGAAAACATTTACAGAGAAGAAGGCCTCTGTCTACAGATGGTACTGGAAAATGATTTTAGTTTTGGACTGCATTGGCAGCGCATTCTTTCGCAACTGGCAGTATGTTTGAAACATCACGCCACCTTGCATGTTTCCTCGGCAGAATCACCTTGGACGATAGCCTCTGTCAGACGACTGAATGATATTCATTAGCCTGACACGACGTCCTTAGCTGAACTCACATCGCCTGATAGCAGGACACGCTGCAATTCACTCATAACCTTTTATACCTCCCCACGTGTCTTTGATAAATTCTAGTGCTTTTTAAAGAGGCTCCAAAACGTGCTCATATTTGGACTATGCGAGCGACAACATGATTTAAAGCACACACAATGTTATCAAGACACCTCAAGTGGAACAAAAGTCTTTGTATTTTTTTAGATGCCCGATCTCATAAAAATGTGTATAGATAGTACACCAAATAAAAACGAAAACTCGTTGTATAGATACGAAAAAAACTGACTTTGGCGTGTTTATGCCACGCGATGGGTAGGATTGTGGGGTAAATACAAACTGCGTATCATATGCACGCGAAAATTGTGTAGCCTATTATATGCACGCCAAACACTTGGGAGTCATATACGCCAAAATGAAGGTATCCCAAATACTCACTTGACGTGTCAATATGATACTCAGACATTTGAAATATCAATGTTATGCTAAGTGCATATTGCAGTATCATGAAAATGATTTCCTTCCATTATCTGTTAATCGAAAAAGTTCTGAGGACAAAATTGGTTTTGACGTATTTGCTTATGAAACTGATACACCTTTGGCTGAAAAAGTGGCTTTTGGCTATTTGTTTGAAAAATATTTTATTACAGCTAATAAAAGTGCTCTACTTTTCCCCTTCAGTCATAGTTTATGATTAGTACCTCTGAAACAGAGCTGTGGTCAGTGCCCCAAACTCACCCTGCTATTACACGCAACTTCAAAATGCCAATTAGCCAGCTCACCCTCACTTTCAATAAGGGGTTATTCTGAGGAGTCCTTCTTTAAACACAGACATATGTTTATCTCTAAACGTATATTTAGAAAGCGAATTTTAAATGTAGGACCAGCTCATTTGTGTGGTCTAGTGAGCTGAAAGAAAAGCAAAAAACAATAAAGCTGGAAGAAATACTGCATGCGTAAAATGCAATAATGTAAATTATTACAGACAACATGCTACTTTTACGGCCTTAACCCTTTGATTAAATCTGAAGGTTTTTCCTGTTGGATGAAAGCACTAATGGCCTTTGACCTTTTACAAGCTTTCAAGTGTTTTGACTCGTATTTTCCCCAAAGACTGCACACCATAAATTGGCACCACGAGGCAGCTATATGTTACTGCAGGACTGCCCACGTTGCAGTACTCAAACAGGAAATCTGATCTGAGAAGTCTCAAATCATGATATTTCCTGTTTTTCCCTGTTTGCCTGTAGCCATTCAAGGATGGCTTGATGTCTATATGAGAGTGTTGTTTTCCTCAGTTTGATTATTTCCAGATAGCCAGAGTGACTGTGGATAGATCCAGCAACTTCATGTAGTCTAACTGAGGCAGATATGGAAGACTGACAGAGAGTCATGGAACAGACTTAAAAATATCCCGAAGCAGTGGTTCCGCAAATCCTGATCCCGCTCGACCGATTGTCTTACAGTGCCTCACATGATAATTCAGTCATTTGAATTGCAAATGTTCTTCTGGAGCAGCATAAAAGTATGCAGTATGACAAAGGTATCTGTTTAGCATGTGTAGGCATATGTCATGCAATGCGTGTTTGATTTCCATGCATGGATTTGTATTTCTGTGAATTCAGCTCAGTTTAGCTGTAACGATTCTTCATTCTTCTGAACTGCGGTCTCTGTTTTATTCATTAATGATACCGAGGGAGTTTGTCCTCAGCCAGGGCTGGTATGCCAGCACCTTAGCCATGCATGGTACGACAATAATTACAAAGCCAGATTCTGGACTGATGTCAAGACAAATCAAAGCTTTGATATACAAGTTCTGAAGCATATGTAGGTCATTTTCATTTGCCCTAGTAATAAAACTGACTACGGAATCAAGTGCTCACTTAAATGGCCTTTTAATGTGTTTAACGTTTCAAATATCTGTCAGTGTTCCTTATATGTAACGTCATCTTTATCTTAGATTTACTGGGTCTTGCAAACATTTTTTCCCCACCAATATGTCCACGTCCTACTTAGTTATTTAAAATATATGTGAACTAAAATTTGGAGAGTGAGGGAGCAAATGAATTACAGGTGATATTTCTGCAAAGCCCTTATGAAGTTGAGGTTACGCTTTATTTTAATAGTCCACTTTAGGCATTCTACTAACTATAAATTACTATGCAACTACATGTCAACTAATTCTAAATAATTTGCTACTCTCAGACTGTTAGGGTGGGTTTAGGGTTAGCAGAATAGGTTGACACATACTTGCAAAGTTTCTCATTTGTCAGTATGTAGTATGTTTTGGAGGGTTAGGGTTAGAGTTAACCCATTTTGGAAATGGCCAGCATCATACGGATACTTATTTGAAAGTTAAAGATGAAGACGCATTAAGTGTGCTGAATGAATTGCTTTGTTTGTCACGTTGACTGCCTGGGTGTTAATCTTCAATATGTTTGCCATGGCATTAATTTGGAAGAAAACGTTATTTGGAGTTTAAGAAAATAATATCACCACAGGTGACAGCTAGGAGTTATTTACAGCACTACCCATGGAAATGTTCACACAAATGCACCCTTGTGCTAGACACAGAGCTGAAGAATGAGAAAAACTACTTCGAAATCTGGTGAAATCTGGAAATTGTCAAATATAGAAAAACAAACTAAGCACAGAAAAAAAAAAGTTCTGTGTGAACCTCTTTAAACAGTACTGACATTATCAAAAACAGGTCTGCTTAACCTAAAATAAATGATAAGAACAGCACTGTTGCTTATGGTAAGAATATAGTTATTACTTATAATTCTATATAAAATTAATTATCTGAGGACTTTGACAGTTATATATGTGTATGGCTAGATCTTACTATTTGTGCATACTGCCAAGCCAAGAAAGACTATCTCCAAGATTTCCATAGAGAGGCTAGAGAGTTCCACAAGACACTGAAAGACTAATTCGGAGTTATCAAGGGAGCTCTTATTGGCCCAAATCTTTTCAGTTGTCTTCATATTTCACAACACAATTGCTCTAGAGGAAAATCATTATTGCTCACTGTTTCCATATCAGGGCTTTCAAAAGCAGTTGTGGAGACCCGGGTTTCCTGACCACAGATGCTCACAGCTACTTCTGTACTGGATGGATATTCCGGAAAATGGCCACTGGACTATATTTGACAAGACAAAAGCAAACCGTGTGGAAACTGATGGAAAGAGTAAGAAAAGAATGTGTATTTGCAGCCATTGCAAATAATACCTAATTTCAATGGTTCTCTATTGTTCTCTAGCGCCATTCTTCTGTGGTTTCTGAGTTTGCGATGACAGATGGATGTCCCGGTATGTTTGTGATATGTTATCCTAGTGTCAACTCTAGGATGACTCTGTATTCAAGGAAGCCAAAATGGAAAACACCTGCGGTGATCTTGGTGATGCTCTGTCTGGTAGAAAAAAACATCTGGTTTGGTCTGAACTCCCTAAAAGTCTGCGGATGATTCCTCGTCCCTTTCTCTCACACTCCAGTATCCCTCATTCCTTCATCCCCCTTTCTTTCTTTATTCAAATATCATATGGAAAATTTCTCTTTTCCCCAAAGTAAGCCAGAAAAAAAAACTCATCTGGATTCTTCCACAGCAGCAGTGGTGATTGATAGAGATATAGCTGTTTTTATCTTAAAATGTTGGACAAAACAAATAGCTATAAATCTTCCCGTGTGCAAACTGGGAGACATTGGCCCGGGAGAAAGCAGGGAAGAGTGCAGTGAAAACTTTATGGCAGCAACAATGTTAATGGCAGCTCTGGATGATTCCAGCGGCCCAGCAGAATCAGACTCGAAGTGCTGATGCCAGTAAATGGTGATTTCATTCAGCTCCCATAACAGATTGATTTCTCTTTAAGTAACAGCCGTAGCTACCTTTCATTTTGGCATTCCAAAATGCTTACATATTGATATAGTTTATTTAACATATGTTTGGGTCATCATAACAGTGTTTTATTTATTTATTTTCCCTTCAGATTCAAGCAAGTGACCATCTAGTCTAAACATGGCCCTAAGTTTATTTGGTTTGTACCATCTAAATGTTTCAGAACAGTGCGTGAGTGATTACCTGCATGTGTGTTTCTCTGGCAAGTAGCATCTAAAGATAAATTAATTTATTTCTGTCTGGAAAACATGACGTACAGCTCTCACTTCCACAGGTGCAGAACAGGATGGGGACATCTTGTATTTTTCCTTCAGCTTCCTAAAATTCAAATCATCCAAGCATTGAGATTTATCCTTCCCTTGAGAGAACACAGTGGAGACACAACAAACCAGGAACATCAATGGAGTTTTAGGTTTTCTGTCAACAGTTTTTCCATTTCACCAAAATATGAAGATAGTCTACCCCAAAATATAAAGTGTGTCTGTTGCTGGCTGGTTCTGGATCATTCAATTAGCTAAGAATTCTTTGATGAAATACGACCTGAGGATGATGTTATTGGTGCACCGTTTTGAGTTCTTTCAACAGTCTGGCACTTCTCTTTGACAACTAATCACGTTGTGATTGAAGAAAAGCAAGCTATACTTTAAAGGGAATGTTGGAACGTTCCAAGGCTGCTCCTGGAACTCTCAGCTTCCACCGAGGACTTCGATTTTAATGATATCTCAAGGCCTGTCTCCTGTGCTGCTTGGAAGGAGCTTGGTATGATGAACAAAGTCCTGTTTGATGACCTAACAGGTTCAGAATAAGTAGCAATCCTGTGCGATGATCTGACCCTAAGGTCCTTGAGAATGGAAAGCAACTCTAATGGTTTTTTATTTATTGTGTTAAGCTCCCACACTAAAAGACAGACACTAGAAAGATAACATTTCCTATTGTTTATATCCGCAGACTGTAATGTCTTACAGATGTGTACTCCATTCATTTGTGCATTTAAAAACCAGAAAGCTGGTGAGCAGTGCACCTAACTTTTTTTGCTACTTTATTAATTCATCAGCTTTAAAACTTCCTAACATAAACAATTATCCATCTCTGTTTATTTTAGCTTGTTCAGTCATGTTGTCCATCTTTGAGGGGGTTTTGCCATTTTTTACAAATGAGAAGTCTTTGTATGAGAACAAAAAATGTGCTGCTCAGTTACATAACTCTTAAATAATGGACACCATCATATTTTTTAACCATCATGATTTGTAATCCGGATGTTTTCTGTCACTGCCCTGTATAATTAAAAGCCAAGAACTTCAAATGAAGAAACTTGAAATATCTGCTATTTCTGAGTCAAGCTTAAAAACAAGTTTATATTCACAAATGCAAGATGTTCATAATTTAAAAGTTATGTAACTGAGTGGCAGGTTTATTCCCTTTCAAATAAGGGCAGGGAAGAGAATAATCACAAAAACACATCAAGCCAAGATGCGAACAAGATCACTGGATGCTAAAATAAACAGTATATGATGGATAATACTGGGATGATGTTTTGAACTGGCTGAGTTGATAAAGTAGACCATTAGAAAACCAAAATTACAGGTAGCAAGGCAGGAGAAAAAATTTTTAGTTTCTCCTGAGTCACCAATGCCTGACAGTGTTTTGCTGTCTTGTTTCCTCTCCTGTACTGGACAAAGTGCTTTTCAAGAGGGGGTTGGGACTCCCAGCATGTTAAAGTAATCATATTCTGCTGGTGGACCTCACCACAGCTTTGGGAGTTCTCTCCAGGGCTTTTCCTGAGTCACTGGATCTGGGGCAAAGTTGCAGGCGCTCGACACGCATCTCCATCGTGCCTCTTAAACCTGTCCGCCTGTTAGACAGCTGGAAAAAAATCCATCCTTGTCTCCTGCTTTAGCGTGTTCTGTACTTAAGACAGCATAATTAGAGACTTCAATCTTCCTCCTCTAACCGCACAAAGCTTACATCACTTTTGAATGAAATCGGCAATGTTTGATTTGATGGCACATTCTTGAGAACTAGGAGGTCTGTTTAGTGCATCAAGACGCTGAGGAGGAAGTTTACAAAAACACTCTTGCGGTTTTGTGAATAAAACACAGGTTTTTCTGCTGAAATACCATGAAAAAGCCTGATGATGTTGCCTCTGAGAGCATGAGAAGATCTGATCATGAGGAGACTGCCTGGAGTGTGCGAACGTGCCAACATGGCTGTGGCCCCCCTCGATGTGGAAGCTCAATTTAAAAGCATGCAAGCCAAGTCAAATAAATGTTTATCCAGCGTAAACTCTTCCTATAATCCAAACAGATGTCAGTGCCAGCTCTTACAGCACTGTCTGCTATGGACTATGGGTTGCTTTATACTCAATCACTGTTTTTTTGCATAATGTAATTAAAATGTAATGCTCATTTCCATTTTTTAAACAATTAGATTACTTTGCCATCATCTAACACTCACTTAAAGTTAATCTTAAAAAATAACTGTAATCAATATCCCTTATATGTTTTATACATATCTACACTGCAAAAATAATCTTTCGAGTTAAGATTATTTTTCTTACCCCATTGGCAGATATTTTTGCTTGTTTTAAACAAAAGCTTACAATACAGCTTAAAACAAGTCATAGGCTAATATCTTAAGTCATTTTACTTGTGAAGTAAATGCATCTTGATTCAAGAATGTTTAGACATTTATACTAGAGAATAAGACAAAAATGCTTAGAAAATTTTTTTTTTGCAGGGTAAATGAAATATATTGTCACTCTCAAAAAAGAAAACACCATAGTATAACTGGATGATGTAAAGTGTTTGGGAGAAATATGTGTTTGATTGCTAAAGAAATTGAACTGATCGACCAGCCAAGATAATGTTGAAAAGATGTAAAACTAAAGCCAATGTAACTGAAGAGATGATTAAAAAGTCAAAGCAGATCAAACTGATTGGTAAATGGAAATATTTTGATAAAGCTACAGCAAATTTTGCATGCCAAGTTTTTCTTCTGAACAGACATCTGGATCACTAAATCAAAAGACTGAGAACAAACAGACAATGCACTACAGTAAATTATACAGTTTCTTGTCCAGACAATCACATGCAACACTTTCTTTCACTTTAATTTTTTGACAGGTGCACGCCATTCTGCTAAACACCCAGTGCTTCTTCCAGGATTCTCCCCTTGGACATTTACAGCATCAGAGATAAAAGGAAAAAAACAACATTTTCATACATTTTCAATAATTCCTGCGTTGTCTAAGATTTACTGGAATTGTAGAGTGAGATCTGGCTTCCCGTTCTTATGTACAAGTGCTCTGTCTCACACTGATAAAAGAAGATTCTCACCCTCCCTGATTTACGATGTGCTCCGAGCTAGTTTTAACCAGTAATACATGTGCAGCTTGACCCTAAAACTGAACTCTTCAGACAGCCAGTAGACTGCATCAAGTATTGGCAGTGTCAGTTTTTAGATATTTGGACCTTTCAAAGCTGTCTAATAAGCATGTGACCTACAGGGCTGATTATTTGTGAATATTCAAGCTTAAAATATTTCAGTGCTTGTAAATCTGCTTGTGCAGGCTAACAACACCCAAAAGAACTTTAGATTGCTGAGAAATTTGATAAGTTTGGCAGTAAGTGTTTATATAAATCACTTCATAAATTGAGATTATTTGTACTTATCATTTACAAAAACAGCCAAGTTTAAGAAAGAGAAATAAAGACCAAATTCTACAAACCTTCTAAACTGTTTCAGCTGGCTTCGATTGTCGAGTATACTAAATTTGCAAGAGTGTTGATGGTTTTATGCTCCTTAACAGTTCACAAGACAGAACAGCAGGTCCCAGTCGTGTTCCAATT
Organism: Enteromius mattozi; assembly: GCA_032359235.1. NCBI lineage: Eukaryota > Metazoa > Chordata > Actinopteri > Cypriniformes > Cyprinidae > Enteromius > Enteromius mattozi. Next base: position 12,185,903 of record JAUMHE010000061.1, read on the forward strand.
AGGAATGCAAAGGGGACAGTACGTAGAGGAGAAGAGAGACCTTCAGTCGTTTTTCATTTATTTCAAAGGCATTTCCCCTGGGTTGCATCATCTCACTAATAAGGCACAACTATAGGCCCATGTGCTCTGCAAATTTCTGAAAAATTGGAACGTTCGAGGCTCACACATGCTCACACATTCTATGCTGGTTCTTGAGTGTTTGTTTATTAGATATTTTCGCTAAAGCTCAGTATCTCAAAGCACTACGTTAGTAGCATTTAAGTAGCACTTAATTTCTCTGACACGTTTCCCAAAAGTGTTGTTGAAATTGAATGATCATAAATTTACAAGCACCTCTGGATCTTTCCATTTACTTTTACAGTTTATCAGAGAAAAATGACACATGCATTTCGATCATTACAAAGCCACTAAATTTGAGCCTTAAAAAGGTAGACACTGTGCTTGTCACGTGATAGCTTTAATAATATAGTATAGCCTTTTGAACTATAGATCCAACACAGTCTCATGAGCAATTTATACATATTTTACGAGATAGCTAATTTTTACTAATTCGTATGACCACACCCATACGATTTTGTACGATTTGTCTAAAACCCCAGTGACGGGTAGGTTTAGGGGCAGGGCTAGGTATAGGTCATTCAAGCTAATTCATATGAATTGGCAACTCATGAAAAACATACGATTTAGTAATCACATGAATTCATACGTGTGTGGAAGTAACGAGTGAAGTTTGTAACCAGGCTGTTTTGGTCACCACTGACTTCCATAGTAGAAAAAAAAAATGCTATGTGAGTCAATGGTGACCCAAAACAGCCTGGTTACAAACTTTCTTCAAAATATCTTCCTTTGTGTTCGGCAGAACAAAGAA
>JAUMHE010000061.1:12190039-12227062 GCA_032359235.1 Enteromius mattozi
GGCGGAGACGCCCACCTGGGCGGAGCAGACGGGAGTGACGCCCTCCAGGGCGGATCTGATGGCGAAGACGCCCACCTGGGCGGATCAGATGGCGGAGACACCCTCCAGGGTGGATCAGATGGCGGAGACGCCCACCTGGGCGGAGCAGCCGGAGGAGACGCCTTCCAGGGCAGATCAGACGGCGGAGACGCCCACCTGGGCGGAGCAGACGGGAGTGACGCCCTCCAGGGCGGATCTGATGGCGAAGACGCCCACCTGGGCGGATCAGATGGCGGAGACACCCTCCAGGGTGGATCAGATGGCGGAGACGCCCACCTGGGTGGATCAGGCGGAGAAGACGTCCTCCAGGGCGGATCAGACGGTGGAGACACCCTCCAGGGCGGAGCAGACGGCGGAGCAGCCCACCTGGGCATACCAGGCAACGAGGATGCCCTCCTGGGCCGAACAGTCAGTGAAGACGCCCTCCAGGGCGGAGCGGATGGCGAAGAAGCCCACCTGGGCACACCAGGCAACGAGGATGCCCTCCTGGGCTGAACAGTCAGCGAAGACGCCCTCCAGGGCGGATCAGGAACCAGAACTGCACTGAGGAACACAAACAGGTTAATATTGGCCTCCTCGGCCGAGTTCTGACCTGCCACCGTCTCGGGTTGAGTGATCCCGATGGCCGGGGCAGGTCCGGGAGGAGGTTCAGCAGTCTCTGGGCCTGGCTCGAGGCAGGGCGACAGTTCAAAGGCCTCCCTCGGTCAGTTCAGGGCAGAGGAAAAGTTCCTTGTCGGCCTCCACAGCTGGTCCAGAGCAGGGCGAGAGTTCATTCAGAGCCTCCTTGGCTGGTTCAGGGCCGACCAAAAGTTCAGTAACAACCTCCATGACCGATTCAGGGCAAGGTGAAAGTTCAAAGGCCTCAGTGGCCGGTTCGGGGTCTGGTGAAAGTTCAAATGCCTCAGTGGTTGATACAGAGCAGGGTAAAAGTTCATAGGCCTCTGTGGCCGGTTCAGGGTCTGGTGAGAGTTCCTGAGCGGCCCTAATGGACAGACCCGGAGGTTGTGCAGCCACCAGCGGAACCCCTGGAGAATCTACGTCCGTAGACGACCTCTCCGGGGTGCGTGCAGCCACTGGCGGGTCCTCCGGGACATTAATGTCACAGATGGGCTCAGACGGCTGGGGCCACAGCAAATCAGGATCATAACATGGCTCCGGTGGATCGGGCCATGGGATGTCAGGGTCGTTGACGGATTCTGGAGGCTCAGGCCATGGTAAATCGGGGCTGGGACCCGTTACTGGCGGGTTAGGAACCGCGCGGATTTAAAACAGCTCTCCTGGCTGTGAAACCGGAACCGACAGGGTGTCACACGGCTCCTCGGACCGTGATACGGGGCTGGAACCCGTTACTGGCAGGTTAGGAACCGTGAGGATCTGAAACAGCTCTCCTGGCTGTGAAACCGGAACCGACAGGGTGTCACATGGCTCCTCGGACCGTGATACGGGGCTGGGACCCGTTACTGGCGGGTTAGGAACCGCGAGGATTTGAAACAGCTCTCCTGGCTGTGAAACCGGAACCGACTGGACATTACACGGCTCCTCAGACCATGATACGAGTTTTGCACGGCACTCCGGGCTGCAAAACCGAAACAGAAACCTCTTTGCACGGCACTCTCGGCCGTGAAACCGAAACTGGCTTTGGATTCGGCAGAACGGGGTCTGCAGGAAGCAGGACGGGTAGATCGGCCCAAGAATCCGGGGCGAAACCCGGCCATCGCGGATCGTGAGCCCGCGGGAGCGGCAACTTCTTCTGGGGTGCCGATCTCAGAGGCGGACCCCGCAGAATAGCAAGGCGGGAACCAGGCAGCTGCGGATAGCCTCCGGGCTTAACGGCCATCTTGTGCGCTGTTGGTGTTGGTGTGCGGGGTCGTGAATGCGGACCGAAGTCCGCATAGATGCACGTGTTCGCGGGTGCAAACGCCATCTTTGCTGTTAGGTCGTAGATGCACGCGTTCGCGGGTGCAAACGCCATCTTTGCTGTTGGGTCGTAGATGCACGCATTCGCGGGTGCAAACGCCATCTTCCTGTCTGGTCAGTCGTTCTGTCACAATAGGAGCCGGTGATTATTCTTCAGCGGACACGAAGGACTCAGATTCGGGAATTCACAGAGAAGAACATTTATTGAAACATACGGAGGGGCTGAACGAACATCCATACGACACTGGAGACATTACATCAACGACTGACAGAGATACAAGACATGGGGCATGAATTTATACAGAGACTAATCAAGACAGAACACAGGACACCTGGACAACACAGCTGGCGGAGAATGAACACTGAAGGCAAGGGCGGAGTTACAAATGAGGGAAAGACACGAGGGAAAATGGTATGAAAACAAACAGAGAGCACATGGACAAAGAAACATAGACACAGGGCACGCCCACGGCGTGACAGGCTACATTGATTTTTATTAAATTATACATTTTTAATAATTAATTAATAAGTAATTAAAATTATTTCCTTCTTTTTTTTGTAAGTAGTGAAATACATTTGTCTCTTTGGAGGTTACAAATGTTATGCAAATGTTAAATGTTGCACTGTCCACAGAAAATCAATCAAGTGATTAAATTATATTTCCTTTTAAATTTATAGCAGTGTTTTTAAAGGGTTAGTTCACCCAAAAATAAAAATGTTGTCATTAATTACTCACCTTCATGTCGTTCCAAACCCATAAGACCTTTGTTCATCTTCGGAACACAAATTAAAATATTTTTGATTATATCAGAGAGCCATCTGACCCTCTATAGACAGCAACATAACTGAAATGATCCCAGATTCAGAAACGTAGCAAAAACATCGGTAATACTTTTTGTGCAAGTAAAACAAAAATAACATCATTTACTCTTCTCCTGTGACTCTTACACCATTTTAGAGAGTATCTCAATGCACCACACACGCAAGCTTTAGCGTATTTGACGTAATCAGCCTTGTTTACGTCCGGGTGAAAGCACGCACATGTGTGTAATCTGCGGCTGTTTGCGCCTAGAGGAAAGCGTGCGCTTACGCAGGAATGTTCTCTAAAATGGCAGAAGACGTAAGTCACAGGAGAAGAACGGGTGAGTATATGATGTTATTTTTGTTTTCTTTGCGCAAAAAAGTATTCTCATCGTGTTACAAAACTGAAGTTGATCCACTGATGTCACATGGACATTTTTACCGGTGTTTTTACCACATTTCTGAATCTGGGATCGTTTCAGTTGTATTGCTGTCTATGGATGGACAGATGGCTCTCTGATATCATCAAAAATATCTTAATTTGTCTTCCGAAGATGAACGGAGGTCACGAGGGTGAGTAATTAACGACAGAATTTTCATTTTTGGGTAAACTAACCCTTTAAGCATCTTTAGTCAAATTTGGAGAATTCAAGAAAGTCTAAATATAAACGAACCACCACAGGCCACACTTTTCCACTTCGGCAAGGAAACCAGATTTATCTTACTGACTGATCCAGTGACATCATCTCTCTTTTCTTGACAAGGAAATATTACCCATAAGTCTGATGTATAGATGTTGCCTGTCACAGAGTTTGAAGGGATTCCTACTATGAAACTGGAGACTTAAAAATAATTCAGTGCTTTCTATTATAAACAGGGAACAATCTGTTCACTGGACATCTCAGTATTTTATATTGAGACATAACTTGTACTGTTTACTAAAATGTAATCATTCTCCCACTTTAAGAGTTTCCAATGTGGAAATATGGCAAACTGTTATTTCTAGCATATTAGTGTGCAAAGCACTTCTTTAATGCACAATGCCTTGAGGGAAAAGCCTACATTTTTTTCTTCAGAAGTAACAAAAGCATAAAGGGTAATTATTCAGTGCGAAATGTGAGCAAATTTGTTATCGTATTGACTCACATCGCCCGTGACATTTTGTGCCTTTCACTTTGCATTATTCCAAAAAATTAAATCACACATGCATTCCTGTTTCTGACTTTTACAAGATTGGAAACTGTGTAAATTGCCCAAGCGGAAAGGAACATAAAAAATAAATTGGTAACAAAGTGAGAGAAACAAAAAAATATATTATAACAAATAAAAAAAGATTTCCCTGGGGCCTAAGACATAAAATGGCTGAGATAAAATGGGAATTCTAAAGACTTCGTCTAGCATTCTCTCATTGTTAGCTCATAGAGTGCAACGTCAGTCTGGAAGTCATTAGCTAAATGTTCCATTTTAATGACAGATATACGAATACTTTGGGAGGTGAGGAGAGGGGAAGGCTATCTGCTTGTTATGTAATGTTAGATTCTGTGACGTAGAGAGGATCAGAGGCTTTGCTATAAATTATGATTGCTGTGGAGACTAAAGTTGCTAAAATGTACATCATAATTTTGGATATATGAAGAGCAAAGCATGCTTATTTAGGACTATTAAGCAAAAATGGCACATGATGCAAAACCATTCTGTACAGAAAACATGACATATGTTTTTTTTTACAATATATATATATATATATATATATATATATATATATATATACAGTATATATATATATATATTATTTCCAAAACTCTTGTCCATTCATATAAGATATCTGTTATGTACTGTACATTATTTTCCCATATGTTTGACTTTATACATAAGATAATTTTTTCTATTCTGTTTCTATTTCTAGGTATACTATTATTTATTATCTGTACAAGAGGTGATCACAAGAAAACAAGAAAGAAAAAGAAGATTGATTGATGATTCTCCTTAAGATTTGCTTTGAACTTGCAACACATTGGACCAAAATCAACCTGGTAACCTTCCCAGTGACCCCAATGGGACAGTCTAGTGGTCAAAATGTCCTTCTCTCTGGGTTATGATTGCTAGGTTTGCAGTCTACAAAAAAGCAATACTTTCACACTCTGAGCATATATTTATTGAACTGTTCAGAAAACATTTGCAATGGCATACCCTTTCCTCTGCATCAAAGTTATAGTTCTATAATGCATTAAAAGAAGTAATTATAAAACTTTCTAAACTGACTTATTAACTTATAGCTACACATAAAAAGGTAAGCTCATGATCATATGAAGCATGTGCTTTGGCAGGCAACACTATTCTTTGTGCATTATGTAATTAACGAGGAAACTTTCTCAAGAGCTGATTATAAAATACACATCTTGGCAAAACAACATCAAATTTGTTTGAAAAACCTGGAACTGTAATTTAGACTCCACAGAAACATCAGTTCGGTCAAACGAAGGAAGAATTTTTATTTTGCTCACTCTAATCAGGCACTTAAAAGAGAGCGCCACTCATGGGGATACTTTCTCATTTTGGATGTATGCAGGATATAATGTAATTTCCAGCATAAAGTAGTGAAATATACAATGATGTCATGCTTTTAACCCTCTGCTGGGGCCAGATTTTTTGCGAGAGCTCTCTGATTTGCTTCACCTATAAGACATGCTGTAAACAAGTACATCATCTGTCCCATCTGCTGTAGTATATCTCCACTTTATGTGCCTTCGTAAGATGTTCCCACTCGACAAAAAAATTGATGGAATGTCTTCCTTTGTGTTTTCACAAAGGGATGGAGCATATTTTCAAAGGAATGTAAAGCTCTTGAGAGAACAGGTTAAATTAAAGTCATACATCTTAAGTGGTAAATGCCACGTTGTGCTGTGAGGTGTTCACTGTATCTATCTATCTCTTTCTGAATATTTATGGGACATACTGTATTTGGTATTTGATATTGGGCTATAAATTACAGGGTGGAAATTATTATGTATTATATTGATTTAATTATATGTTGATTTAACATATAGTAGGTTTGATATATATATTTAATATATAGGTATACTGTACATACACTCTCTGTATCTCACTAACAGATTTTACTTTTTCTTTTTTCTTTTTTTTGGTGTGAAGTGTGAGCTGGCATTTGTCCATTGACAGTTCTTTTCTATAGCTTTTTAGTATAAACCTGACTTCAATTTTGACATTCTCACATACCTATGCTCACATTTAGGTCTTCACCCTTACCCCAACAGCCCCAGGCGCGATTCAGAGCTGCATTAGCTAATGAAAACTGTCATGATGTGCTGTCACAGCAACAACCCGCGCCTCTCCAGTCCAGCGCAACCCTCCTCCAGCACCCCGAACCCTCCCCTTTTGAAACCAAATCTGCGCCCCTCGTGATAAAATTCAAGGGAGATCAGTTATGAGGAAGGAGTCCGTGAGTCCGGTATCATCTGGATTTATCACGTATCAGCTTTGGAACATAGAGACACTGTTCAGTAACACCTCATGATTAACTGCCTTCCTCTGTGAACTGTGTAACTCGCTTTTGCGCGAATTTTAAACTTTGCGCTTGGGAAGCTGTGGCATCTCCAGGTTTTACGCAATGAATTTTTGATCATTGTCCTGGGTTTACCATTGTGGAACTGACTGAGGAGTCGAGCGGATAGTTATTTTAGTCTTGTACATATTTTTTCTTCCTAGTTATTTCTTTTACTGTATTTCACGGAGTTCACATTTGGTTTGGGTAAGTGAGGTGCTTGTCACTTTTCTATTGTTGCTGGTTTATGAGAAGCCAAACCAAATATGGCGTGGGTTCCTAAAAGTATATTCTTTCTACACAGACTATATATGCGTTAACGTAACAGTGCTTTTTTACCTTCGATTTTTTTCACAACCTTAAAAATTACATTTTGGTCAGAGTGTGCCATGTAGACCCTCGCGTTGCGGGCGCGTAAAAAGGTAACCATAGCAACTCTACGCCGATCAATCGCCTATAGAATAAGCCACTAAAATACTTTATTGTAGGTACATATGACAGGTGTAATCACAAAAACATTTTTATGTACGCCAAAAGATAATTGAAATAACTGAAATCTAAAAGAATTGTGCCCTGACGGAAATTCCTTTGAAAAGTAATTGTAAGCTATGATTCGCACTTTCACAAAAGTTCCAGTACCTTTAATGTTTTTGTTTGTATACTTGTGCTAAAGCATATTGTACATTTTTATTACAGTCTACAGCATATATTTTATACAAGCTCACTCACTGGCTTTGAAGCAGTTTCTCATTGCGCTTGCCAGTGGACAGCCTGATATATTCAGTGAATTTGGGCATGTCTAATAATGTGTTTTTAATGCTAGATTAGGTTTTCAGATGAGCAGAGCTACTGTAGGGTAGGTAATTTAATTAAAGTTAAAAATTAACATTTGATTACCATTGTTATCCATAGCAGAATGATTCTCAGAAGATGTCTCCGATTGTTGGCCCTTTTGCTTCTGTTCACCTTCGTAAAATCTCAAGGTAATACTGTATATTTTTCCTAATATCTAAATAATCGTAATAATTTTATGTTTCAGTATGTACCACCTTGTCATACATGTATCATATGATGAGTCATATAGACTACATGTCTATTATTTTCTTGTTATATTATACTAGGTTAATATATATATATATATATATATATATATATATATGTATACACACACAGTCCTATGACTAATTCAGTGTTACACATCTTTAATAACACCAATAAAAGCTCAATAAACATGGAATTAATTACATGGACTCAGATTTTGTATGTAGTGACAAATTGAGTATAGAATAACCAAATGTAAAATAACTTAAAACATGTACCCATTTGTAGATGTACACCTGGAAGATGAGACAGTTTTTGACCTGTTTGAAACCAGTGGGATCACACGCAAGACCATCGGTGTGAAGCTTTTCAAGGGTCTGGAGAGCGATGCTCCAGCATACCGCTTCATCCGTTTTGACCAGCTCCCCTCGGTCAGCTCCACGGCGATACAAACGCTTCTTTTGCAGATACAAAACAACGAAGGCTTCATTCTGACAGCCACACTGCGCCAGGACCGCACATCCCGCGGCACCATTCTTGCACTGGAAGGCCCTGGAGAGCGCAGGCAGTTCGAAATTGTTTCAGATGGAAGAACCAACACTTTAGATTTGGTGTACTGGTGGGCTGATGGCTCACGCAATGTGATCTCCTTTGAGGATGTAGACCTCTCGGATTCACAATGGAAGAATGTAACACTTTATGTGCATGGAGAGACAGCAACTTTGTACATCGGTTGTGGACTCATTGATAGCTTTATTCTTGATGAACCTTTCTATGAACACCTGAGTGCCACAGGTGGCCGTATGTATGTGGCTAAAGGTGCCACACGAGAAAGCCACTTTAGGGTATGTTCGACCGATTTTTCTTGAAAAAAGTAAATGCATGCCAGTTGAATGCATTAGGACATAATCTACAGGATATCAAGAAATGCAACACAATACATTTTTGTTTTTTGTAAGGCAACTTAGTCTGCTTTAGTTGTTGCAATGCATGCCAAGCAAGTTGCTGGAAACTGAGTAATAAATTACAGCTGATCCTCTAGTGTTCTGTAAATCCAACCCAACTTCCCAGTCATGGGAGATATATGTGAACGGTTGAAAATTGGCAAAGTAAGCCTGACAGCAGCTGTTGTTTCTTTCAGGGCTTGCTGCAGAATGTACGTTTTATCTTTGACACCCCACTTGAGGACATTCTGGAGAGCAGGGGATGTGATCTTGGAAACCCAGGTAGGAGGGGCTTGTGAGTCTTAACATTCTTTTAACACTTTTAGCCGGCCAAAAAAAGATTTGTGGGATCAAGATGAAGTTCCTGTTTAATTGGAACTGCTGTATGGAATATCTAACTCAGGAAGGGATTCGTTCTGTAATAATGTCCATTTTGTTGGAATATTTTGTGTTTTGGTTTTCTTCAATGTCAGCCGAATGGTGGCTTTGGAAAGAATGTTTTTTTTAAAACTGCAGGCATTTGACATCCTTCGCTCAGGGGAAGGTTTTTGGCACTTGACACTTAGCTTTCTAAATAAACATGCTTCGAGGGGCTCCCGCTTGTGGAGACCTGTGCATGCTCTCTCAGATTAGCAGCAACCACCGTGACTGAAGAAATTATTATCTTAAAATTGCCATAATGCGCATGTATTACAAGCCTGTATTTGTCTAAGTAGGCCATCCATCAATCTGGTCTGATTTTGTAAGTATTTTTCAATGCCCATCAGCCCTCATGATTTAGTTTTAAGATTTGTCTGTTGTTGTAATTGTACAATTATTGCATGTTGCTAATTTTCTAGCCAATTTTTAAACAATTTGACCTTGTTGGAGGCAAAGGGACCATGTGTGGGGTCACATAGATGTGTCAGTAGGTCATAAGGCCAAGAAGGGAGGAAGGGTAGTTAAACATGAATGCAATATGCACACACACAGAAGCACACTTATAGTCACTTGAGGATTAAATGAGTTCTACAGATATAGAAAAACAGACCTGGCATCACACAAGGCAATTGAAACCAAAATAATATTATGATTTACAAATGTTATGTTCAATGAATAACTGTTGGAATAACTCTTTACACATAATGGTAATCTACCTGTCAAATATCTAGAAATTATTAAGCTATATCTTTGATGCTGTCCTAAGAGTCTTTGTGTCTTTGTTATCTGGCAATAACAAGGGAATCAAGTGAAGGCATTTACAACTGTCTAATCTAAAAACTAAGTGCTGTTTTATGTTAGACTTTTAATAATAGTTTATTGGGGTAACTTGCAGTACTGCCCCACCCAGATATTATACTACTCCTTCTGAACTACTTAAAAATAACTTCAAAAAATTTGCTTCTAAAGACGGCGGCCGAGAATCGCTGAGATAGGTCTGTGTGCCTAGAAATAGTTTTCTCGTGGTTACATGTGTGTTATATCACAGGAGCCAATGAAACGTTTTAATTTGGCTTCCTATTGCAATCTTCAAGCGCCTGAGTGTCGTGTATAAAGAGGCTTTATTGCAAACAGGTTTAGTTGTCATGCTGTGAGATACCCAATGTCTGCATTCTCCGTCTTTGTACTTGCTTTAAAGGTGAAAGGTCTAATTTTTCCAACATTAAAAGACTTTTTTCTTGTCCCACCTTGCTCAAATAACTATAAGTAACCCATTTGTAGTTTGAGATTCCTCTGAAAAGTGTAAACACTGTGGTTCTTTCAAAACATCTCAACCAACCTGACACAATGTTCACTCAAACAGTTCTGTGACCAGCGATAGATTTTTTTTTTTTTTGCTTTCATTTTGCTTCAATTTTCTGTTATGGGTGGGATATTATAGTATACACTACTTCAAAAGTTTGGGATCTTATGGTCTCTTATGGTCACCCATGAAGTACCAGTCTGTTCATCACGCAAAGCCAGAGTGAATATGCTGTATAGTGTTATAGATGTTTTTTTGTCCAATTTGGAGCCTCTGGTCTTTATGAACATTTTATTTGATTGTATAGCGTCTCACAAATCTAATTGTTGCACCATGGGTCCCCATCAGAATTCATGCGTTAATTATAGAAGTCTACACCTAATTAGATTTTCTTTTCTCTTTCCTCAGAGGAGGTTAATGTAGTCAGTGAGAGTGCAGAGGTGGTAGAGGTTCCATCTTCAATTGCCACCAATGTGATTGCCCAGAATACAGATGTTCCAGCAACCAGCTCCTCAGAATTGATGTGTGAACGTTCCTGTGAAGAACTGGCCAACCTCTTCCAGGAGCTCAAAGGCCTCAGAGTTGTTGTTAGCAACCTCATAGATGGTCTGCAGAAAGTGGTGAGTCCTGTTGTGTTGCTTTGACAGATCCAAATGTAACCCGTGTTATCTTAAGACTGGGCACCCACTGTATAACTTCTATAATTTAGAAAAGAGCCTCTTAGATCTCACACGCAGATAGAGCATACCATATTGCTGATGTTAACTGATTTTGTCAGATGTTTAAAAAATGTTAAGGCAGTTATGTTTGTGGGCCCATGAATGGGATAGTTGGACCATAATTTGGTATCTGACCACATAACTGTGGCAGGAATGTGAGCTCAGTAAATCACTGTGTCAGACGTTTTCTGTTGGAAAACATCTAAAATCTTCAATGCATGAAAATTTATAGTAATTTTGACTTCTGGTTATGTTTGAATGTGTGGAAAGACTGAATGAGGTCTCATTGCAGCATGAAGATGAACAACTGTGTGATTCATTTAATTTTGAACTGACTTTTTAGACAGAAGAGAACACAGCGATGAAAGAGGCACTAAATAAGATGCAGAGTCTTTCGGAACAGACTATGTGTTGGCAAGATGGGCGTATGTTTGAGGACAAAGAGGACTGGATTGTGGATAGCTGTACTAAATGTACCTGCCAAGAAGGAAAAGTGGTTTGTCGTCAGATCACTTGCCCTCCAGTGGCATGTGCCAATCCGTCCTTCATTGATGGCGAATGCTGTCCAGTATGCCTTCGTAAGTGGAAACACAAACATACAGAGATGAGTAAAAACCAAGTTGGTCTTTTGTTTAGAGAGAACTCCAATGTTTTTTTTTATATAAATTTAAAGAGACCCAAAAACAGGCAACATATATATTTCCTTACTATATGGTATCTGTCTTTGTCTAGCAATGGACAGTGAGGATGGCTGGTCTCCATGGTCAGAATGGACTCAGTGCACAGTCACATGTGGAAGTGGCACTCAACAGAGGGGGCGCTCTTGTGATGACACAAGCAATACATGTTCTGGGCCCTCGATTCAGACGCGCAAGTGCAGTTTGGGAAAATGTGACCGCAGCGGTATGAATACAACCACATGTGTGATAGTTGGAAGTGTGTCAGTATTGCACACTTATAGTAACATTGTGTTTTGCAGTTCGTCAAGACGGTGGCTGGAGCTTATGGTCTCCGTGGTCGTCCTGCTCAGTGACATGTGGAGAGGGTCTGATCACACGTATCCGTCACTGCAATGCTCCTGTTCCACAAAGAGGTGGAAAAGACTGTGCAGGCGATGGACGAGAGACACAAAGCTGTCATGCAGACCCCTGTCCGAGTGAGTACTGCATATTTAATCACCACTGTTAAATATACGTGTTAGCAGCATTTCAAAAAATGTTATGCTGTTAAACATTAACTTTGACAGCCCTACAAAATTTAAAGCTCAACCCCAAATTGAGCCCAGCCACACAAATGCTTATATAGAGATCATCTCACCCACCCTGCTGTTCAGATCTTAACTGGAAAACATTGAGAGGATGATGTCATTCTTTCCAGGGCTTATATTATCGTTAGAGTAGGGCAAATTTGGGCAATTTGTTTAATCAGAGGATTATGACAAAGATGGTTATGAAATGCCTGATGAATGAGATTCACATCGGAAACACGGTGGATGTCTGGGAACACCCTGAATTTTTTTCGGTTAAGGGCTATTGAACGTTTAGGAACTGGGCTAACTTTTAGTTTCTGAAGAGCAGTGCTAGAAGAGGGCATGCTATGTGCCTGCTTATTTTGGGCATTTATGTGTTATTTCCACATTAGCCAGGAATGTGCAAGCACACAGATTGCAATATATTAGAGGCATTACATAACACAACATTTGGTCCAAAATGAAATCCAAGTTAATTCATATCTAAAAATGTTCTTTAGCTTTATTAGTTAGTTTAATTACATCGGTATCATTTCTTTGAAGTCTGCACTAGAATATCTGCATTTGGTTCTCTTAAAATTACATAAGCTGAATAATGGCACAATAAAACTAAATAACAACCAGTTTAATACAAAACAAAAATGGAATAACAATCAGATGGAGTTTGTCACATTAAAAAACACCGAATAGTACTTTATATCTAAACATTAATATTATTAGGTCACAAAACAGATGCTGTACATGCCCTCTGGGGGAACTGAGTCACTCTGTGAACAGATTTGTGAATCAACATTTTATGGTGTTATATCGAATAAATGGAAAAGTAACCCATGTTATGTCATTTAGTTGATGGTGGCTGGGGTCCTTGGTCTCCATGGGCAATGTGTTCGGCTACATGTGGAGGGGGTCTGAAGAGCCGTGTTAGGGAATGTAACAGCCCTGAACCACAGCATGGAGGAAGGAAGTGTCTTGGAGACTCCATTGAAAATGAAGTATGCAACCGACAGGAGTGTCCTGTTGGTAAGAAAAACAAACGTATTAACAAAATACACTGCATGTATGCCCTTTTACGGTGCTTTTCTCGTTCAACCTCCTAAAATCTATTTTTTTAGCATTAGAGACAGAAATTAAGAAAAAGAAAGAAAAGAAAAATAATTGTATGTGTTGTTTTATGCTACAAACAGTGCTGTGTTGATTTGACAGATGGCTGTCTTTCGAACCCTTGCTTCTCTGGTGTTGAGTGTATCACAGCTTCTGATGGATCCTGGGAATGTGGACCCTGCCCGAATGGTTATCGTGGCAATGGAACTTCCTGTGAAGATGTTAATGAGGTAAGCAAAAATTAAATCAGAATAATTAGATCAAAATACTTCTGAACAAACTTGTTACCCTATATATTAACATTGCCCTGTTAAGGTGCAGTCACATCAGATTAATTTGCAAAAAGGCCTAATATATATTGTCAGTTGTGCAGTGATGCATGAAGCACAGCTCATACAGAAGTCACTTTCAAAACGATCAGCTGTCTTTTGGTCAGCGCAGTGAATTTGCATAGCCAACAGACATGATGCAAAATCATACGATGGCATGGATTCCTGTTAAAATGACTGAATTTCACTTGTGAAAATTTATCGAACAATGGTAAATGTGACTACACTTGTTCTGCATGTTTGTGCTACAGATACGAATGAAGACTTAAAGGGATATAGTTCACCCAAAAATGAAAATAATCATTAATTACTCATAAGACCTTCATTCATCTTCAGAACACAAATTAAGATATTTTTGATGAAATCCGAGAGCTTTCCGACCCTGTATAGATGGCAATGTAACTGATACATTCAAGGCCCAGAAAAGTAGTAAGGTCTTTATTTAAATAGTGACATCAATGGTTTAACCGTGATTTTATGAAGCTATGAGAATACTTTTTGTGTGCAAAGGAAACAAAAATAATAACTTAATTCAACGATTTCTTTGATGCACGTTTATGACAGTATTGTGACGTATGTGTGGGCATTCCTCTGCTTGTAAACAAGGCACAGCACATCCGGGTTCCTGCGTGGTACTCTTGTGAATGCATGGCAGAGACACGGAAAAGAACAATCGCTGAATAAAGATGTTGTTTTCTTTGCGCATAAAACTTTTGTAGCTTCAAATAAATTAAGGCTGAACCACTGATGTCACATGGACTATTTTAACCATGTCCTTTCTACCTTTCTGGGCCTTGAACATAGTAGTACCCTTGCTATCTATGGAGGGTCAGAAAGTTCTCAAATTTCATCAAATATATCTTAATTGTTTAAATTTTTTGGTAAATTATCCCTTTAAATTTTGGATTTGCATTGTTAATTGGCTTTACTAGATGTGCAAGATCTACTAGATCTAAACTACAATAAAACAGGAATAAATCCCATGTATTACATTGAAGACCTAACCAAAGTCATATCTAGAGAATGGAGACTGGGAGCTATTTATTTAATGTGGTAATCATCTAACAATACTCCAACAACTACCCAGAACACCATAGGAACCACATAACAATGCCTTGGCACCACGTCTATAAATTGTACATGGTCAACGATCTTCAGCATGTATATACAGTACATATCTGACAATTCTGATCCTTGTACTGCTTTTCTCTTTCTGTCTTTTTGCATTCTGTGGTGTGAAGTGCGATATGGTATTAGATCTGTGTCATAAGGTGGGTGGCCTACAGCAATGTGTGAATACAGACCCCGGATTCCACTGTCTCCCCTGCCCCCCGCGCTACAAAGGGACTCAGCCCTACGGCATGGGAGTGGAGTCAGCTAAAACCAACAAACAGGTCAGTCACATATACATCACCCCACATACCACTTACCGAGCGGCTAATTTACGCTCAGCCTCCTGGCAGAGATACCCTCAACAAGTTCTCAAAGTTCTGGGTCATGTGTGTTCAAATAGACAAAGTTTTAGTATCTGTTGCTTTTTTCCTTTTGAATAGGTTTGTGAACCGTACAACCCCTGCAAAGACAACAGCCACAGCTGCCACAAGTATGCTGAATGCATCTTCCTCAGTCACTTTAGTGACCCAATGTACAAGTGTGAGTGTCGTATCGGTTATGCTGGAGACGGCATCATCTGTGGAGAGGACTTTGATCTTGATGGATGGCCCAATCAGGATCTTGTGTGTGGAGCAAATGCCACCTACCATTGCAAAAAGGTACTACATAACTACATTAACCAGTGCCATGCCCTCCATTTGGAGCCATTTGTCAATTTAATAGAAAAAATGTATAGAACATTTGGATATATTGAAGACAAAATGCTGAGAGTAAAGACATCTCTGCATTGGTTCAATTTAATGCAATCCAGACCTTAAGGTTTAGTTAAGGACTGCTTTGCGAGGTTTCTAATGAATGTAAAATGGAAAGAAGTATTGTTTTACCTTAATAAACCCCATAGGACAATGGCATCAAGTCAGGCAGGGGGCCCAGTGACCATGAACTGGAGGAATGTTTAGATTTGGCCCAGTGTTTACTGTCTATCGTGCCTTTTGGAATCGTATATTTTATATCCCTTAAACGTCTTTGTGGTGAGGTGTTTAGCCAAAGAGAGGGAGAGCAAAAGTAATAATTACATCATTCTTCTCCTGTGATGGATAATTGCTTGATTATGTCATGATACACCGTGGAGAAAAACCAGGACCAGAATCTGCAAGACATCATAGATCTGAAGCCTGGGAAGCAATGAGAGCCAAGCGAGAAAGCAATAAAGGATAAAATATGTCCACATAATAAATAAAGGAAAATATTGGTAATACACAGAATGAAGAATTGAGATATCACAGCAGAAGAACCTTGAAATTCTTAGTATTGTATGTGGGTGATTTTTTGCGGTTCATTTGATATGAATAACTATTAATGTCAGATTTCTGGAATAAGGCCTTGTTTTACACTGCACACATAAACAAAGTAGAAGTGTGACAGCCTGAGCCCAAATTTATCTAAAATTATTGCTTCTGTTATAATAATTAAAAAAAATATATTTATACAATCAATTAAACGTTTTTAAAGTCTCTTATGCTCATACTGCATTTTTTTCTTAAAGAAAAGTATAATCAATAATATTTTGGGAAAAATATTATTACACTATTAAATTACTTTATTTCTTCATTTTAAAGCATAACTTATTCCTGTGATGGCAAAGCCATTACTCCAGTCACATGATCTTTCAGAAATCATTCCAACATGTTGATTTGGTACTCAAGAGACATTTCATATTATTATTAATGTTTGTTGTGGAAACCCTGATACTAATTTACAGGGTTGTGTGATGATGAGAATGTTCATAGATATTATAAAACAAAAAACTGTTATTTTGTTATTAACTGCATGTGTTCTGGTGGCTTAATTTAATATTTTCCACATGCACCACATGCAATTTATAATGTTAAATTTTCCACTGAGAACAATGTGCAGGATGCAACTGATGTTTTCTTTAATATACATTATTAAGTTGCATTTAAGTAGTCTTCAGTTTTTGCCACTGATTTGCTCACAAGAGCAAGATTATGATTTTTACAGGTCAATATGCACTGCTTATGCTTTCACTGTGAAACAGGCCTGTGTTTAACTTTTTTTTCTTTTGCAATCTCTGCAGGACAACTGCCCAACTCTGCCCAACTCTGGTCAGGAGGACTTTGACAATGATGGGCAAGGAGATGCCTGTGATAAAGATGATGATAATGATGAAATTGTGGATGAAAGGGTAAGGCAGATTTAATACATGGATTTGTCGTTGTATGTTGTAAGAGTGTGTGCTGTTCATATAGACAAATGTATATCATACATTTATTTCAGGACAACTGCCCCCTGATGTATAACCCCAGGCAGTATGACTATGACAAGGATGATGTCGGAGACCGCTGTGATAACTGCCCGTATGAACATAACCCTGCTCAGACCGACACTGACAACAATGGGGAAGGAGATGCCTGTTCTATTGATATGGATGGAGATGGTACAAAAAGCTTTATAATACACGTGACTCATTTTGGATCACAACAGATGTAACTCGCATATCCTTTTCTTATTTCTGCTCTTAGAGATTCTAAACGAGCGAGACAACTGCCCTCTCATTTACAACACAGACCAGAAGGACACTGATTTAGATGGTGTCGGAGACCAGTGTGACAACTGCCCCTTAGTCCACAACCCACAACAGGTCTGGAGAAAAATGGAAACTGAGGGCTTTTGCAGATTAAACATCTTTATTCATTTTTTAAAGAATGTACCATTTTGTTTTTGCAGACGGATGCAGATAATGATCTAATTGGAGACCAGTGTGATGACAACCAGGACATAGATGAAGATGGCCATCAAAATAACATGGATAACTGCCCGTACATACCTAATGCTAACCAAGCCGACCACGACGGAGACGGGAAAGGAGACGCTTGTGATCATGATGATGATAATGATGGCATTCCTGATGACCGGGATAACTGCAGACTAGTTTCCAACAAGGACCAAACAGACTCTGATGGTAAAAACAGTGTTATATGTTAATATAACAGATAACAGATAATAATTTCAATTCATTTTTAAAACATTTTGAAATTAATAGTAACTAAGAATAACATAAACATAAATGTTTTTTTCATTGTCCATATGCACTAACTAATATGTTAACTGTCAATTATTACCAATATTTTTTAGAGATGCATAAACATAAATGCATAAACACTGGTACCAAATACCAAGGTATTTTAATACCAAATACCAAGGTATTTTAATCTTTGATAATTATTGTAGGTCCTGGTTTATTATAAAAAATAACTTGTATTATAAAAATTGTAAGAACACAAATCTGTTAAACACTTTAGAAAAACTTTAATATATTATAATATGAACTCAAAAATATTACTTTGTGTTCTGAACCACTACACTAACACTTCTTACAGAAGACTTCATATCTTGCTTCATGTATCATATCTCATTTCTGGTCTTTACCATTTCTCCCTAGAATAAGGAATGTGTTGAAATAATGATGTGATTAATTGATAAAATATGGCGTGATATGGACAGTTGTTCTGCAGATTACCTGAGAATTAGAAAATTGATAAACAATGCTAAGAATTTTCCTCTGGGCTCCTCACACCTGTTTGTCTTAATAAACAATCCTGCATTCGATTTTTGTGTCATGCAAGCGTCTGTTGTTTTGGACGTTGTTCATATTTCCTATGAGGGTCGTCCAAGAACCTGTCCCATAAAACAGAAAATCAAAGTCAAGGCATAAAAAGCAAGCAGATAAGAAATGCATAAATGTCTCGCTGGCATCAAAAATGCCGAAGAGTTGCATCCCAGGGTTATGCTCCACGTCTCTTTGTGTTTTATGAGGTATTTTAGACACAGATATACGCAGCTTGACATTAAGCCTAAATGGTATAATGGCTGAGTAAGTTCTCTGTTGTCTGGCCATGCTTACTGCATGCGTTCTCTTTTATAAAGTGGATTTGAAATTTAAGTGGGGTGAAATTTGCCTTGGCATTCCAAAGGGTGTTCGTTTCGGCGGCCCTCTGAACTCCAAGTGCTAGCTGAGGCTGTCACGGTCTATGGAGAGATTGGAGATCTTTGAGGTTTTGTTGGCTTAGAGAGACAACCCTAAAGCTTTGGGAAAAGCCATTGTTTTTCAGTTTTCCAAAAGGCGAAGTACCTCTTGGCTAAGAATGCACTGTGATGCCAGTAGTCTGCAGATCAAATGATTGAATGTTTTGAAGCTTAGATTTGAATTTTCTAGGTCAGTAGCTTTGGAGTGTTTTATGAAGTGGTTATACTGATAGTCTTAAAACGAACGGCTTTATTTGACCTCATAATGACTTGTCTGTAATTATTTGTCTAACTTTTGACACTCACTCAGCAGTTGGTTTAACATTCCTATATTTTCTCTCAGGTGATGGGCGTGGGGATGCCTGCGAGAATGATTTCGACAACGACAAAGTCCCGGATATCTTCGACGCGTGCCCAGAAAACTCTGCAATTAGTGTCACAGATTTCCGGAAGTTTCAAATGGTTCACCTCGACCCTAAGGGAACCACACAGATTGATCCCAACTGGGTGGTCCGAAACCAGGGCAAAGAGCTTGTGCAAACTGCCAACTCCGACCCTGGAATTGCAGTGGGTAAGTGAGCTGTAATGCAAACATTTCCATGCGGGAAAGCTAAAACGTGCCAGCATTGATTTTAGATTGTTATTCTGCACAATAACAGGCTTTGACGAGTTCAGCGCTGTGGATTTCAGCGGGACCTTCTACGTGAATACAGACAGGGACGATGATTACGCAGGGTTTGTGTTTGGATACCAGTCTAGCCGTCGTTTTTACGTGGTCATGTGGAAACAGATCACGCAAACGTACTGGGAAGACAAGCCATCGAAGGCGTTTGGCATCTCTGGTGTCTCTCTCAAGGTGGTCAACTCCACCACAGGCACTGGGGAAAATCTACGCAATGCATTATGGCACACAGGCAACACCAAGCAGCAGGTGAACTCACTTTTATTAGTCTTGACAGATTTCTCTTTTGGTGCCATTAGTAACAATAAACTGTCCAATAAATTCTCATGATTCAAAGCAGAGCTGTCTGCATTAGTGCTTAAAATGATGGATGGCTTTCCAATATCTTTTAGGTGCGCACTCTGTGGCACGACCCAAAGAATATCGGCTGGAAAGACTATACGGCCTACCGCTGGCATCTCATCCACAGACCGAAGACTGGATTCATTAGGTATAGACTCAGACCCCATCTTGCTTTAGACAGTAACTACCTATATACCTTTACCTATATACCTATACCTTTATATATTTTTTATGAGTGCATAATATAATATAATGATGTAATATATAATTCATATAATAATATTTATATTATATAAAATGATACCAAAAGGCATATAATTTTGATTAATACTATCATAAATATAATTCATGCCTATTATATTGTATTTGATATTGTATTAAAAACAGTATTAAAAGTATTAAAACTATTAGGTATAAACAGGCTAAAACTTCTTTTAGATAGCAACCTTTTCTATTCCAAGACACTTTTTTTTCATGAGTATATAATATAATATACTAATTTTTAATTAATTAATTAATTAATTATACAATATAAAAATTATATATATATATATATATATATAATTTTATCAATAACATCAAGAAGATAATTCATGTTTATTATATTTTATATTGTATAACAAACTGTATAAAAACAATGTGGCTTCATTAGACACGTTTTTGTGATATGACTAGAATTTATTTTAATAGAATAAAATACCATTTTTATGTTTTATAAAATTATATTATATCAAATTATATTAAATTTACATTACATCAATAATGTTGTTAATATAATAAATGTTTCATATATTTTATACATTTTATTTAAAAATAAATAAATAAATAATGTGAAAATGTTATGTTTATAAAATATGTAATTTTTTCCCACAGAGTTGTTGTGTACGAAGGCAAGCAGATCATGGCAGACTCAGGCCCCGTTTATGACAAGACATTTGCAGGTGGAAGACTCGGGTTATTCGTTTTCTCCCAGGAGGCCGTCTTCTTCTCTGACCTCAAATATGAATGCAGAGGTGAACAAATATGACTTGATGAAAACATTTAAAAACATTTAAATATCCCGTGATCCTTCTTTTTTCTGGTATTAAGATATTTTCTTTTCTTTTTCTGTTTAATTTTTCTTTTTTTTGGCAGATAATTGAGTGTGATTGGAGTCATGAACTTTTTTGATCAGAGCAAAACTGGATCAGTGTAGTACCTTAGTAAAAGACGAAAATGAGACTTTCTGCAATAAGTGCCTGCATAAAGGCCAGATCCACAGACCAGAGGTGCCTTCAAAAGGTGAATATACCTCCTGCTGGACAAGAATGAAAGGAAATAAATATTTGGTCAGCATTGCTTTAGATTCTCAGTTAAAAGTTGCACAAATAATCTTTGTAATGCTACATTGAGTCCTGCCATCTTGAATATGCACCCAAGAGTCTGAGTGTTGAGGGTTTATAACTTTTCATTTCATTTCATATCCTTTATTCTTTTATATGTCTTTCTCATCATTTGTGTGGAGAACATTTTTGTGGCTTTTTGTGTTTGTTGCAATGTTTAGGGGAGATGTATTATATTCTGGCCTTTTCTATCTACTGTAACTTATTTTTTCTTTTTTCTGGTTATTAGTTATCGTTCCTTTTGTAATGTATCCCTTGCTGACTAATTGTAAATACTTATTTATTTGTTTACATTTGACAATTTTTTACAAATGAGGTTTAAAAGAATGTTTTGCCTATGTTATCAAATTGCATTCATGTCAGTAAGGCTTCGTCATTGGCCATTACTGTACAGTATCTGCATAGAAAATGAATGTGACAAGAAGAAGTGTAATGTAATATTCCTGAACATTTCAGAAGGTGTTATACATTTTTTTAAACTACAGAGTGTGCATGTAAGTAACCATCTCTTCATCACCGGTCTTCAGTGACTTTTATTGCTCTGATAGGTACATGCTCTGATAGGTACAATGGTGACAAACCAGGAGTGTGATCTCAGCAACTACACTCTCAGAAATAAAGGTACAAAAGCTGTCACTTTTCAAAAGGTACACTTTTATTCAAATATGTACACTTTAAGTACTAATATGTGTCTTTAAGGTACCAAAATGGACCCTTTAGGTACCGCCCCAGTGCCAGCTTTTGTACCTTTATTTCTGAGAATGTATCCAGTTTCTAGAGCACCCTAACTTGGCCTTGAACCGGCAATTTTTTAGGTATCAATTTTACCAGCACCCTCTTTTGTATATTCAATAAGAAGCACCATTCAGGAAACGCCAGTGAGAGAATTAATATAAATTTCATATTTTTATGAGCTGATGAAGGAATATATATTACGCCTCAAATGTACATGCTTTAAATCTCAACTTTAATTTTTCAGTTGTTTTCATTCACCACGCAACACAGAGCACTTCATTAGATGTTAAATTTAAGATTCATCTACAGTATATGGCTTGCTGCTAATCACATTTCTAGGTATCATACTTGTTTTTTATTAACTAACAGTTGTTTTTGATATTTTGATCACTCATATGCATTTTCATGGCAAATATGTGATGAAATAACTTTTGTCAATAAAATTATATACAAAAATTGAATGACTCTTAAATTATAAAGATTTCAGTAGCCTAATAAAAGATTTAAGATTATTAGATTGAGAGTAATGTATTTTAAATGCATACACTTTCAGAAATAAAGGTACAAAAGCTGTCATTGGGGCAGTACCTTTTCAAAAGGTACACTTTTGTACCTATTAGGTTCAAATATGTACACTTTGTTTTAGGTACCAAAATGGACCCTTTAGGTATAAACATGCACCTTTTGAAAATGTACCACCCCAGTGACAGCTTTTTTACCATTATTTCTGAGAGTGTATCAAATTCCCATTCATTTTAACAAAGAAACTGATCAATTTAATGTGATGCATATGTCACTAATACATAAATGTAAAGATTTCTGCACACAAAAAAAATCATAGCATAGCTTAACTATTTGTATCTATTTAATTTTATTTCAAAAATCATATTTTGCATCTATTCATATGAAAAAATGTTTACTCACAAACACGGTTGAAATGTGGCTAGCTGTTATTTAACATGCATTAAAAATAATAAAAAAAGAGATTTAAACAATGTTGATCGATGATAAATATAAATCCTGATTATTCATTTAAAACACATTAAATTTACTAGTATACTTATTACATTGTGTAATTCAAATGGATGGGAATTAATTAAAATACAATATCTTCTTAAATTTAGACCTAAATATTTATTTTGAGTCTGGGTCATCTCATGAGCACAATATGTGGACTTTTACTTACTGTTTAGCAGATTTCTGCAATGGCATTGGGAACCAAAAACTACTTTTTCTAAGTGATCCATGCTGCTAAGATTAAGTTGCCAGTACAACATTAGTGCATCTTTAATGAATCTATTCTTAATTCAATGTAAACCTAATTTAAATTTGTGCTTTAATTCATTAATGCAAGTGGAGGCATGGACTCCTATAAACCATTCCAAATGAGCTAACCATGTCCAATTTTGGTAGTGTTTTTCTGTCCTCCATCTGGTGATCCTCTTGGCTCTCTTTGGAGCATTTAGAGGAAAACAGTGCTTGGTAGAATTAAGGCGGCATGCTGTCCTCCAGTAATTCTTGTCTCTGAAAGAGTGCCCACATTTCACTGCTTTCAGATGCTGCAGAGCATTTTGCAGGCTGATGTGGTAAAGATACGCGAGCGTGAGTGTGTTTTCGTGTGTATGCAGCTGACACAACTGTGCAATTAGTGGATAATTAAGGGGAAGTGCTGTGTTAAATCTAATGATCGGGCCACATAGCAACAAGGGAAAAACAGATTTTTTTTTTGCAAAAAGACACGGAGACGTGCATGTGAAGTATGTGAAGCCGATCCTGTTATCTTTCATGTGGGGAATCTGTGGTTTTTGAAAGCGAAGAATTTTTAGACAACTGGAGAACATCATGAAATATTTCATCTTTGTGCTTGATGCACATGAATGATGCTCTCTAAAGCTTGGATGTCGTGTTACCGTTATTTAGTAGGCCTATAAACAGATCCAGCTGTGCTCACGGTACACTGCAAACCCAATCACACAGACAGCATTATGAACCTAATGCTTCTGCCGTAATTTTCACGTGGAGGAAGCTGAGCATTGTGTCTCCTTGAGGAGACATCAGATGCAGTTCTTGTTCCAGGGACAGGCACAAAACAGTGAGAAAGGAAGAGAGATCTCAGAGAAACTTCTAAGAATGCTGTTAAGTCTCTTTTTCTGGAAAGCATCATTAAAAATAAGCATCTAGGTAATAAAATAAAACACTTGAGATACTGCAGGACCACAATGTTCTTTACTGTTTTAAACAACAACACTGTGTCAAGGTCCATTTACCTCATATTGACAGATTCTCTGTTCTTCTCTCTTTCTCTTTTTTCAAAAATAAGACATAAAACACAGAAGGAGATATGAAAAAGCACAGAAAATGATCCAATTCAGTCAAAGCCAATTCAGTATGGTATGAGATGTTCTCAAGACTTTTGTATTGGAGATTTTCTGCAGTGAAGCTAACAAAAGCCATAAATCTGACAACATTTTAGGATTAGGGATTATTTGAATTTAAGGCATCTTGCCTTTATTGGTCATATAAATAAATTTTAAGGCATTACTGCATCTTACTCTTTATTGCTATATTCATCATTATGAAAAAGAACTGTAGTGGCAGAAATTTATGAGTAAAGTGATAAAATGCAAGAAATACAGTAGCTGAAATTTATGAATAAGACAGGCCAGAAATTGTTTCTTCTTCTTCTAGACACAAATACCACACAGGAAAACTCAATTTATTTTACTTAAATCTTTATATATGCATATAATTAACAATTTTTAAATAAACAATAATAAACAATTGGTGTACTTACTACTGTTTTTAGTGTTTGTGTGAGTAAGATTTATTTTTTTATGTTTTTGAAAGAAATTGAATATGTTAAAAACAGTTCTGCTGCTTAACATATCAAAAACACATCCTAATGGTTCTTTTTTGGGTCCATTTGGGACCCTGAGGTTTATGAATTTGATATTGTTTGTGAAGAGATGCTTCAGATGTTCAGTAGCAGAAATGGAAAGTTTGACACTTTTACCTTTATCTCCTGTGTATCTGTGTGACTGTGCAAGTGAGCACAAAGCCAAACTACTGAAGCAAAACCATTTCCAATAATCCACATAGTCCAACAAAACTGGGAAACTAGCCTAGAAATATTGTTGTAGGTCAGATGTATGCAGAAAGAGCGATGAGAACTCTTTTATCACATGAGTGTGTTTTTGAAATGATTCTGTCTGCTGTTGCCATTCTAGTTCCAGCAGGGGTAAAGTGTGAAAGACTAATGGGTCACGCTGAGTGGATCGGTCCAGTGCTGTTTTTGAACATCAATATGCAGCCATCTGAGCAGTGCATTTCCTCTCAAAACCCAAAATGACTACCTGCAAAGTTCATTGATTATAATCATCTCTTAAAATATCACTTTCATCCTGTTTTGGAAGAAATTTGCAGAGGCCAAGAAGACGGATAAGAAAACATTTTCCATTTTCCATGTTTTTATAATTCCTCTTTTGAAACACAAGCCTGCCATATGTGGCAGGATGGACCCGTGATGCAGTAAAAAATCTTTTATGGAAATTGGGGGCAAAGTTTAAAGTTTATGAACTACTATATCATCTGCAGTGACCACATAAAAGATTCAGTAATTACATAAAAGACAATAAAGTGATGTAATGTGGGCTGCCCAGTTGTTTTTTAGTGACCTCAATATTTGGATGATGAGCAAACTAATTAACCCACAGTGTAAGAATGTTAACAAGTTTTCCTCGAAAGAACACAACAGAGACTTAGAAAATTTCTTAAAGGAATAGTTCACCCAAAGCATAGTACACTCACAGCATCCAAGATGTAGATGAGACTGTTTCTTCATCAAAACAGATTTAGAGAAATGTAGCATTACTTCAGCTTCTTATTAATGGAATCTCTGCAGTGAATGGGTGCCGTCAGAATGAGAGGTTGAACGGCTCATAATAAAGTCATCCACAAGTAATCCACGACTCCAGCTATCAAATACGTTTTTTTTTTTTCACTGGGGTCCATTAGTGTTTTGGACCCCATTCACTTTCAGTGCTAACCAAGAAACTCTAAGACATTCTTTAAAATATCTTCTTTTTTTTGCATGAACTATCCCATAAGCTCACCTAAGTTGAACATTTATTCAAAAACAAATCAGTTGTCTTAAAATTGGCAGATATTAGCAGACTAAATGTCTTTCACACGTGTTCTGCTATCGGTTCATCTAACAGATACTACTGCTGTGGCCAAAAACAACAGCTTGTTCCGCAGATACCCATAGAGCGAGAGGAACTGAATTGTCACAACAATGGTTGAGCTCTCACTAATCACACTCTGTGGCCATTACATGCTTAATTACATTGGCTTACTCATCTGCAGACTTGTCCTATAGAGTCTAAAGTTATTTCAAGCAAAAGTTTGCACATATCACAACAGTTTTGCCAGTTAAACAAATCTCTTGACCCAGAAATGTCTAAACTAATTCATGTTATCTAAACATCTTTACAAAAAGCAGAGAAACAAAGGACCGGCCATCATTAATTACTTTCATTAATCATACTTTACTGACAGGCAGACTATTTTTCATGCAAGATAAAAAAACAAAAAGGGGGAAGGAGTTCAAAATTGTTGGTTTTACTTTCATCCAAAGGTCAGTAAAATTGCTTTCTCGCGTTTACATCTAAACAACACCTTCATCAAGATTCAGTGTCAAAATAAATGCCGTTCTCCTTTGTTTTTTTAAGAACCAAGGAAGTTTGATTACGATTTAAAACAGCTTGTTCCTCAGCTCATTAAAAAACCATATGGAAAACTCCAGTCTGTTTCATTCATTCAAATAAAGGTGTAAGTCATCTGCAAAGGTAACACGCTTATTTTAAATGCGTTTGATGTGAGTGCAAACAACTTAATGAAAGACACCAGTCTGACTTCACCATTGGCAGGCAAATAAAGACGAATTAATGCTGCAAGTGTGCCAGTTTTAATGTTTTGAAAATAGAGGGACCGCAAGATCGAGTATTCATTTCAGAGCAAATTACAGATGCATCTTTTCAGTTGTCGCACAGAGGCATGGCAAATTGATGATGTATGATTCAGGGTAGATCAAGAGGATATTAACATTGCCACATGCTGGCCATGAGATGAGCTCATGGAGGAAGTTCAGCACATTTCAAACACCAGCCACTTTCACATTTCTGTGTACCCAGCCAATCATCTGTCTGAGAGGCGAAGCCGATTAGCTCTGAAAAAACGGTAGTGTTGAGGTCATGAAGGAAGGTGGCAGATTAAATTAGGAAAGCTTTACATAAAGCAGGTTCTTGAAGTGTTAAGAGTTATTAACTTCATGGGCAAGTCTCTGTGGGGTGCTGCTGTTTAAAAGAGTGAAATTCTCCAGCCTCTTATTTTTTCTCTTTCATTTTTTAACTATGTTCCTTTGATGTATTTAAAAGGCAGTAGTCAGATATTAGAGACATGACTGGATAAAAATATCAGTTTTCAGATGAATTGCTACTAAAGGCCATAAAGGGCCAATGAAATGGTTAAAAAAAATGAGAAGGGATGAAAAATTCAAAATTTCAATGCTTTTACATTTGCTTGCAAAACTTTTGTGTGACAATAATTGTGAGTTTACTATATGCTAGTAAACACGAATGTTTTGCAAGAGTTTCCTTTGTAAATGCAATAATTTTGCAAAAAGAATACAAAAGCATTGAAATATAATTTTCCTTTTCATGTCATTTTTTTACCCCCTTGTCCCCTTAAGGGCTCCATAAAATCTTTATTTGAACAAATTTTAATCTCAATATTGATAACATTTTAAACTCAATCTTTTATACTGTGCACTGTTCAGTGCAATGCTGTTTCTTCAGTGGCAGCCCTCATGTGCTACTAAATCTACTTCATTGAATCTACAGCTACGACACAAGTCATTGTTACCAAAGTTTGCCATTTGAGTGTGAAATTAAAAAGCACAGGTATTTTGAATATTGGCAATAAAATCATCACGTCGCATCACAGGCTGCACACAGTAACAAAGAGCGCAACCTGTGATCCACAAGCAAATGATTCTTATGAACTGATTCTTTTCAGTGAATTCAGTGATTCGGGGTCTTATACAGGGTTAATACTTTCTCATTTCTAGTTGTTCTTTTTTAGTCTTTCTAACATTAACTACAGAGAAAAGTGCATCCAAGAATGCCATTGAGTTTTCTGGCAGTGGCCTTTAAAAAAGGCGATATAAATCAGGGGAGGTAATGCAGACTATTCTCAGAGGAGTCTACAGAATGCAGTGTGCTTACCACAGCTCTTCATGGACTAGACCCAGCATAAGAGCCCCTGTGGGGTGGACCCGCCAGCAGGGATGGCTTTTCCAGATGCCGGCAGGGATGTCTTTTCTGAGTCCGGACTACAGGTTACGTGTCCAAAGTGAACAGCAGAACTTGTTGGGCCAAGAGGCTTCTCCTGCACTCATCCTGAAACATATGCACATACGCCGCATGTGGCCCCAATCAATGACGTGCCCCCAAAAAAGTACAGCTGAGAACGCACACGCTGAGTGGCAGCTCCTGCCAAAGCACGCAACCCAACTAACGAGCGGCTGCCTGGCGGGCACATGGCATCAGGATGCTTGTGCGTCACAAAAGGATGACAAACCGAGGCCAGCTGTCAGATATGTCCTGATCTCAATTTCAGCACTATTGCAACATAATCCTGGGAACTGGTCAACAGCCCGGGGATGGTCAAAAACAACCCAGACACAAATGCCAACCATTGAGACAAAATGTTGACTCTGGCTGGATAGCTCTGCACGTGTTTGCTTCCTGTCCGAGAGGCTATGCCATGGTTACAGCGAATAATATAAGCAGACTGCGCCACGCAAGAGACAAATGATAGACTAAAGACAAGGTTAGGTGGAGACTAACAACATGATCTCCATTGATTTATGAAGCAATCTCATGTTGGATTTGGGAAAGTTCTTGTTTTCAACAAACAGGACATTTAATCCCTATGTGCGTGCTGACATTTCATCTGTCTTTCCTTTGAGCCAGTAACTGGAAGAAAAAGGCCGCCTGTGAAGCACTAAAACAAAGTTGGAATGCTTTGAAGCATTTATGCTTCTCTGCCATTCCTTTATGCGCACAGGTGTAGATCAACGGTGTCGACAAAGCCACCGATTAATCTTCATTCTACGTCCTCTCTTTGACATAGAAAATATCGCAAGTCTTTACGAGATCTGAAAAATACTATTAAGGCACAAGTGAGTAATGGAAATAGCATTCCTTATTTGAATAATGGAATAAGCATGTGGAAATGGCTTTAAGCGGTAGGTGATAACCTAATGGTAACACACCACCCAACCATTTAAAACACAAACTTCCTCTGTATTTAAAGTGGCTAAACACGGAAATCACAAGCTTTTAAAATATAAGTCTTACCGCAGCAGGCGGAGAAGTACAGTAGACAGAGAAACATCAAAGGTTTGCGGCCGTGAAACAGGAACGATAAATTATACCCAGGTGTAAGACTGACAGTGTTCTAGACACACTCTAAAGGACTATAACTCTACAGATGTGGCAGGTTAAACTTCTATGTTTTTGTTCCACACACAGTTGAGGAATGCAAATGTAAGTGTTCAGGTGATCAAATGAGTTTGCTATGCTTTCAAAAACATGCTCTGGAGAATAACCAGACCAGGTTTTATACACGTTTCCAGAGTCTGCATCTGACCTTTGAAACGCCGCACCTCTGCAAACATCTAAAGGTTATTTTCCCCGTTTTTGGAGTCACAGTGCCCTCTAGTGGTCCTAAAAAGGACCTCGCACAAATTTCTACTACATATTCAGAACTGGGGAGATCAATGCTTCTTCAATTAACCCGCGTATCGCGTTTTCTGTGTGAATGCGTTTTTGCATTCCACTGCGCTTTTTTTAATACAAAACGCACATTGCGTCTTGTTGCGTTTCGTGCATGGTTCTAAAACTTAGTTAAACTTTTTGCAAATATTTATTTTATTTAGTTTTTATTTATTTATTCCAGGTTTACTTTTCATTTCACTCACTTTGCAATCATTAGATTATAGGCGAATATCTGGCGATTTTCCACTATGATAACATAACCTTCTATTTTACTGTCAGTGACACTAATGTAAATAATTGTCATAGCAGATTAGTATATATATATAACATGCCACTAGCAGAATAACAATAACACTGGCTCTGTGTCACGGCCTTGTGCCTCTCTGTCGCAACAACCTTGACTACACTGTCGCTCGGGTCTGGCCAGAGGTCTCACATTTCACTCGATCGTCCAGAAATAACCCAAAGGAGCAGAACAGAATATTAAAAGGAAGCTCTCAGAGTTTGACTTCTGTTCAGTACCAAAAATAAAGCAAACAGTCATCCAATGACGCAGCAGAACTGCAGAACGGCAAGTGGCACAGGAAGTACAGCTGAGAGCATTGTTGAGAGAGCTTGTGATTGTACAACTTTTAAATACAGTAAAGGTTTAAAGAGAAATGAGAAAGTATGACACACAAGTATGATACTATCCACGTAAGCAGTCTGATGATCTCAGATGTATTGTGCATCAGCAGCTTTAGCTACAGAATGTGCACAGACCTGTTTACTGAGATAACTATCTTCTGTGTAATGCATGTGCAGGGTGGAGTGATGCTTTTAAAATGAAGCAATTATCAAAATAGAAACAATGTGGTGATTTAAAGGGGTAGTTCACCAAATAAATGTAAATTCTGTCATCGTGTTATTCCAAAGTTGCATGAGTTTTATTCCTTTGCGGAACATGCAAGGTGAATTTTTGAAGTACAGGGGCTGTTGAACTCCAAAAGCATCATAAAATTTGAATAAAAGTGATTGATGCGACTGATGTGCAAAATTCTGTGTGCCCTGAAGTCATACAATAGTTTTTTGTAATCAAAGGAATAAATTACATCATTATTCTTTTGAAAATCTTGACATCCATCCTAGCTCTTCTTGGCAAGGTCAAGATCAGTTTGATTCACAAATGCATGATTTAGTCTTGTCTAAATGAATATTGAATATAATTTATAAATGAATAGGTCATGTGTTTGTTAACAGCTAATGGCTTCAAGAAATTTGAAATATAGTTGGACCCCCTTTATGATACTTTTATATAGGCTATTCCAGCATCATTTACATTTACTGATCAGACAATAGACTGAAACAGGCCACTTCCCAACTGCCCTTTACAGAAACCAAGAGCTTTGGCTATACATAACCATTGCTACACATGAAAGCTTTTTGATACAGACAAGGAAACATGGGAAGCTCCAGCAACACTTTTGTTTGAGGTCACTTTTCAAATCTTTTGTCAACTCATAAGACCGTCCTATCACCACCTAATCAAACCTGTTCTACCAGGTAACCGAATATGTATGTCTTTAAAGCAGTTTCTGACCCCAATGGGTCACTTTCACATAGCCTAAGAGTATCCTCTCATTGAAACAGCTGCATCTTCTAAACGCAAATTCCTCAGGTTTACCCTACTAGGTGCGCCCTACCGTGATAAATGCAATGAATAGAGCTGACCTGCGTAAGGTGAGGCGTGGAGGAACAAGACGTCATGAGCCTGACGCAAAAATATGAATCCTACTAGAGCGAAGGCAATTCTCATGAATATTAATCAGATGACGCTGACGATGTGAACCATCCAATGGCGATGGCTTGCTTTATAAATATTAATTAGGCAGTGCTGTCGTTGCGTTGTTAACCTTCACAGACGAACTGAGGATTCATGAATATTAATAAAATCCCTTCGCCATAGTACGATTAGTAAACGCTTCTCCTGATCATCCGTCACATCAGCTCCGCAATACCGGCTGGGTACAAGCAGGAAATTATAATCAAAAGACAGCTGTAAGAGTGTTTGCTCCCTTTTATTTGTAATAAACAAGTGTATTTCTGACATACAACTACCTGTATTAATTCTCCCGCGGAGACAATGCTTCAGTGTCTGTCTGGAAGTTCGTGTGTGCGTGTCATAGAAGGTTACAGGTCTACGTGGTACTTCTTGGTCTTGGTGTCGGCGTATGTGTTGTATCTGATATTCGGGGCTTTAGTGTTTTCCGCGGTGGAGCTGCCTTATGAAGAGCTGCTTCGAGAAGAGCTTCGGACCGTGAAGCAGCAGTTTTTAAATGATAATGAATGCCTGTCCGAAGAAAGACTGGAGGAGTTTCTCACCAGAGCTTTAGAGGCGAGTAATTACGGTGTGTCGGTTCTCAATAATGCTACTACTAACTGGAACTGGGATTTTACATCAGCCCTTTTCTTCGCCAGCACTGTGCTGTCCACGACAGGTGAGAACAGACTTTCTATTTGCAGTATTAAATAGCCATAATAGGATTGTTTTTGTATTCTAACCTAGTAGTTGATTTACATTATATGATTTGCTGTAACATTAAGTGCTTCTTTACAATCATTTACCCAAGAGCGGCCGCAATGGTAGAAAACACCGGTGTGGTGTCATGTCTAAGGTCGACCTGTCCTCTCTGAGATCTCTGATAAAAGCATTAGCTGGCGCATGTGAAGGCTGAAAAGCTTTGCTGTGTCATTTTTAAACAGCCCAACATTTACAATAATATTTTATATAGACAAAATATGCTTTAAAACAAGGATGTAACTCAAGAAAAGAAACCTGTCTACTGTTTTTAATGGGTTGGAGCAGTCTCTCTCTCTCTCTCTAGCTCTCCCTTCAAAAGTCAACAAAGCTTTATGGGCCTTTCAATATATCAAGATCTTGCACAAACATATATATGACATATTATGAATAAAGGTAAATAGGTAAAAATAAATAACAATTCAATAAAATAGGCACTCACACAAACACAATATATTTTGCATATCCTTATAAGGTCAATTTGGGGTTTTTTTGTGCTCATTGAACAGGCTTTACACAAAGAAATGACCTGCAGTGTGCAATCACATTAAATAAAAAATATAGAAAGTCTTTTAAAAGATTTTTGCCTATTATTCTACATAGACCAAATTGCTTAATGGGGTTCATTGTTTCAAATGAGCAGCAATGTCATGTAGCTGGCTGTTACTGTTAATAACTATAACTATTCTATTATTAACCGTGACATTAACATATTAGCCAGTGCTCAGGATGTATTAAATAAGCAAAAAAGCTATGTTAGCAAAAAATATAAAACCAAATACACTAGAATATAGACAAAACATTATTGAAATTGGGCCACTTTTGAATCTTTTTGTATTAATGATGACCATCTCTTAGAGATTTTACTGTATTTATTAAGACACTCTTACAATTAAAGCAAAATAAGTGCTTGCTCACATATTTACAGCCCCTTAGGAGCCCTAGTGGTTTTGTAATTCATTGCAGTGGGCGATTTGAAGGATGTCTGAAGGATAAGCATGCGGTGTGTGGAGTGTTTCCAAAGATTATGTAACTTAATCCAGCAGGATTTAAGTACTACAGCAGGTAACATCCTTGACATTCCTGGTAACTTTTCATTATGTGATTAGGATGGTGTTTAAAACAAAATTAACTCACTCATTTGAAAAAAAAATGCTGGATGACATGAGGATTGCCAGATCTGCAAAATATAACCGCCCAATGACCTCATCTCAAATATAAAAAACATAAAATATGCCACTCCTATGACTAAATACATATTTACAGTTACTATTTTGCTTTATTCCCAATTTCAACCTGAAACTTCAACCATAGTAGACTAAATGATTTTTCGAAGATGAATTAAATAAAACAAATATTATTGGAGTATGTTTTACAAATTTCATGTAAAAATCAATGTGTTACTTGCCATTTCTTTATCATTTCTGAATGAAAATTCATTGTTTCTTCGCTATTTTTAGTCAGTGTATTAATCATAAATACAATTACAATGCAATACAGTGTTTTTATTAAAGAGTTTACAGGAACACAATGTCTCCCAACCTGTGTCTCTCTCTTACTCATCATCTATAACAGTAGAATATAAAATGAATCAAATATTTTAATAACTTTCAGTCAAATAAATTTCATGGGAAAAAATCAACAGATCTCTTTAAAGAGCTTGATGTGTTTTTTTTTTTTCAGGATATGGCCACACCGTTCCTCTCTCAGATGGTGGTAAGGCCTTCTGCATCATTTACTCAGTGGTGGGAATCCCGTTCACCCTGCTGTTCCTGACTGCGGTGGTCCAGAGGATCATGGAGTTCAGTACCCGCAGGCCCGTGGATTACCTGCACCGGCGCTGGGGCATGTCCAAACCTCTGCTGGCCGCTCTGCACGCCTCCCTGCTGGCCGTTTTAACCATCTCCTGCTTCTTCCTCATTCCTGCCATCATCTTTTCAGTACTGGAAGAGGAGTGGAATTTCCTGGAGTCCTTCTATTTCTGCTTCATTTCTCTTAGTACTATTGGCTTGGGCGACTATGTGCCAGGAGAGGGCTACCATCAGAGGTTCAGAGAACTCTATAAATTGGGCATAACATGTAAGTGCAAAGTTAGTTTTAGAGCCATGTATTGTACATTTTACTTTTAATTTTTTACATTTATATATGTGCTCTACTCTTTAAAAGGTGTAAGGTTGGAAAGATTTTTGAAATGGCTTTGGAAGAAGTCTTTTATGCTTATGCTGCACATATTTGACCTAAAGATACAGTAAAATGGCAATGTTGTACAATATGATTGCCATGTAAAATAGCTGTTTTCTATGTGAATGTATTTTCAAATGTAATTTATTTTTGTGATGTCCAAGCTAAATTTTCAGCAACCATTACTTCAGTTTGTCACAGTCCTTCAAAAACCATTGTAATATGCTGATTTGGTGCTCAAGTAACATGATTATGCTGTTGATATTTTTTGTAGATACCGTGGTGCACTTTTTTCAGGAATCTTTGATAAGCGCAAAAGAACAGCATTTATTTTAAATAGATTTTTTTGACATTTTGTAACATTCTTAACTGCCACTTTTGAATAATTTAATTATTTTTTAAATAAAAGTAGTAATAATTTATTTTTAAAACAGTAACTGACTCCAAACTTTTGAATAGTATGTGATAGAAGCCATTTAACATGTACAGTAGCAGGACTTTAACTTTAGTTTCTTTAACTTTGGTTGAACTTCATCTTAGGTTGCTTTATTAACTTATTATTTGCATATTTAATTTTTTAAGAACAATTAATTGGCCAACACCCCATGTAGTATTACTGCAAACCCTTTAAGGGTCGCTCTCTGTCCCTCTTTAACCTTATCTGTCTTTCGTCTATACAGTCTACCTGATATTGGGCTTGATCGCGATGCTGGTGGTTCTGGAAACCTTCTGTGAACTTCAGCAGCTGAAGAAACTCAGGAAGATGTTCTACCTGAGGAAACAAAAAA
Organism: Enteromius mattozi; assembly: GCA_032359235.1. NCBI lineage: Eukaryota > Metazoa > Chordata > Actinopteri > Cypriniformes > Cyprinidae > Enteromius > Enteromius mattozi. The sequence goes on from JAUMHE010000061.1 coordinate 12,225,130, forward strand.
CAGAGGACCAGCTTAACATTGTGGATCATGATCACCTCTCATTCGCCTCTGTGTCTGACCAGGCAGCTTCATTTAGGGAGGATAAAACTGATGACATATCCTCACCTACTACTACCTCCAATGGACCAATGGACCGATGATGCATCCTAAAATTCTGTGTCCAGAAACCTGACACGTTAAAGTTTCTGAAACATCTCCGCTAAGAGCATTAATTTATTGTTATTTGTTAGTGTACTCTGCTGTCAAGTTAACTGAAACCTTCCATAGACATGAATACTTGAAACACAGGCTGAAGGTAATTTATTGTGGAAAAGGATTGTATGAATTTGTGGAATACATAATATCATAGGACATCATGGTTCATGCTGCTGCTGAACGGAAAAACATTTTGTGAACAGGGTGTTGTGTGTGTATGTAAATGATAAATCCATCCATGACTCTGAATATAAATATTAATTGGTAAGTGGCCATAGACTAGAATTGCACACTGCATATCCTGTCCTTGTTAGGTGACATAAAGGGATCCATATCCTGTATTACAGTAATGCTGGTGTATTAATGGAAATCATATTGTCAGGTTACTAAGTTTGTAGATAGTGCTTAAGGCTGGAAAACACTGCATGACTTTTTTTTTTTTTACAAGTCTACTGATTTCAGGCAGTCAGAGATGACAGATTTCACAGAAAAATTGTGAAGTGTATGATGTGCACAGACTTGATTTTTTTTAGCTTCAGCTTATGATTCCAGTCTGAGAATATTGATTGTTTGATACTTTGAGCCTGTTTTAGAACACATATTGTTTTCATTTGTCAGTAATAAGGGGCACATTTCTGAGTGTGTTTTTGGAAAGATTTGAAAATCAGTAGTTGTATAGTATTCCAGCCTAAATTATATTCAAAGTCTGCAAATGCACAATGAATGTGCATTGTAGAATGTTTAACAATCTGTTCATATTTAACAAATCATATAGTGTATTCCAGCCTTTAGTCATTTTTTGTTTTATTAGATTTTTAGAATAGACGGGGGCAGGTCCCTGATGACGTTCATGTCACATTCTGTAATTCACTAATAAAGGGAATTTAAAATATGTATATTTTTAGTAGAGGCATCAGACAATCAGAAATCTGTATATTTAATTTCTGTACGTTTACGGCTTTATTCATGTTGGCTCTTCTGCAGTTGCAGTAGGCATTGTCCACCACCTAAAGGTGCTGTTGTGCATTGAGTGCCATTACTGTTGTATTGTAGGCTGAGTCACATCAGTGCATCAGTACGTTCTTATGAGTGACTGGGTGTATTGCTAAAGGAAATTAATGTTATTTTGTCATTCATTTGTAGTTTTCATTTTTACATTATAATTTTATTGTACATGCCTAAAGATCCTGAACATTGTGCATTCATTGTCTTGAGTCGCACTTTAACAAAACAGAATAAACTGGGGATTTTGGTTATTCTGTAAATGTTTTAATTGTATTGTGTTCATTCTTCAGCAAATATCAAATGCAACCCAAACACATCTCCTTGACCTCTCAGAGTTGTTTACTTAGATCATTTTGCGTGGCTATATAGGTGCGTTAAAACCCTGAGCAGCTGTACAGTCTGTTAACAGGATGCCTGCTCAGTGCTGTTAAAAGAGGTATTTACTCTGCTGTTTGAAAGTGAATTTGATGCCATCCTGTAATAGTGGTGCTGAAATTGAGCCGAGGTTATGTTAACAAGGCCCTGCAGCTGTGCTCACCTTGTTAAACTTGACCTGGACAAATTTCAATAAGTTGAGCGCATGAAACTATAAGAGACCTCCTTGAGTTCCCCTAGACATTCATCTACAGTGCCCTCCACTAATATTGGCAACCTTAGTAAATCTGAGCAAAGGTGGCTGTGAAAATAAATCTGCATTGTTTATCCTTTTGATCTTTCATTCAAAAAATGTACA
>JAUMHE010000061.1:12232619-12249638 GCA_032359235.1 Enteromius mattozi
TATAAAGCTCAAAGGCAATTGGTCTCTCTGGCGAGTTCCCATATGTAACGTCGAAGTGATTCGACTGAAAGGGTAAACAAATATTTCATTGCAACAGGTTCTTCAAAATAATATTTAAATATAGTAGTGAAGTAAAGATGTTGAGACATTTAAAGCATTTAAAGTATTGTAAGTAGATCATTCATCATCAATGTTGAAGTTCAAATTGATGCAACAGAGCATCTTTGAAGTTAATAATGAGAGAATAATTCCTCCAGCTCTTGTAAATGTGTGTAGTAAAAAAATATGATTTGACATTGCTTTTTTACATCATACAGAAGTTGATGGAGAGATGGTCAGACGGATGTTGATTGAACCTTACCCATAAAGGCCAAATAAATGCTATAATGGTGTATTTCTATGATAACCAATGGATTTGATTGGTTTGTGTAATTCATTTATCCCTTTAGGGTTACAGTGGTAACTGGGCAGTACATCACATTTTTAGTTCACATATTGTCACTGTATTGGGTTGGATTTAAAAGTCAATTCTTTAACCACTTCATCATCACCTTCAAATTGATACCTTGGTCGATGTTTGCAGCACTGAGCTGGCACTCAGATCACATTAACTATCCCAGACTGTGGTCTGTGGTGTGAGTATGATAATGAGACACTTGTTCTGTTGACCGACTGCTTCTTGGGGACAGTCTGTCTGCCTCCTTGTCCTTTTTGCACTGACAGTTCTGTCCTTCATTTCAGGCAGGTTCCGGCCAGTACATACTAAATGTCTTTTTACAGGCCATGAGTTCAAAAGTATGGTATATAAAGGAGAAATGAGAATCTGTTTGATACAATGAATGCATGTGCCTAGCAGGAGAAACTGTGTTGCATCTTCAGTACCATGGACAGCAAATACATTCTTCATATATCTTGTGTATTGCTTCATTCTATCTTGCTTTATAATGTTGTAAAACTATATGTCTTCAAAAAAAGGCCTAAGGACAAGTCAGAATTTTTTTCTGTGATAAATAACATTACCTCCACAAATATGGAGGTCTGTTTCCACCCTGAAGTACAAACACCTTTGGCTCTATTTCTTAAAATATTACATTTTTTATCTCACAGTTGTGACTATATTTTTATGACTGAAACTCTATTGTAAATGTGCTATTTTGCAGTACTATTTAAGAGTTTGGGCTATTTTTGAGAGAAATTCATATTTTTTATTCTGCAAGGATGCATCTGATTGATTAAAAAAGTGACCGTAAATACATTTATATGTTCTGCTTTAAAGTTTATTGCTAAAAAAGAGGGGGTGATGTGTTTAAATGCCTGTGGCTATACTTATGACTTTGTATTATGCAATTATATTGTTTGTATCTGCAGGAGATGACCAGTCCAACAGCGAGAAGGTGGAAGTGAAGGTAGATGGCCACTGTGCCCCAGAAACACTCAAGTCAGATTGTGAGAACAGGCTGCAGAGGCTTCGCTGCTGTTTGTATATGACTGCAGTCCACCTGCACAGAGCACTGTGGGGGGTCGCTGTGGTGATCTGCATCTGCGTTTCTTGGACAGGATGCACTCAGTTGGCCAAAATAACCGTCAGACGCTTGAATGTCCCGTTCACCCTCACTTGGTTCTCCACCTCCTGGAACTGTGCCATCTTCCCTCTTTACTACCTGGGTCATCTGTGCTGTAGCAAGGACAGACAGACTCCCAGACAGCGCTTCAGGTGAGACAGGTTGTGTTTCCTTTCATGCAAGGAGATCTGACTCTGTGACCTATGAAACTTTCTTGCGTTTCAAAATGAGTACTCTGCAAAAGTGCTGCACTGTGTAATAGTTTGGTTTTATGCAGATTCCTTTTGTTGACTTTGCGGTTTTGCTGGGTAGGCTGCTCAGATAAAGGACTTGACATTAACCTCATTTTCTTAACAATGTCCCATGGCATTTTTTGTCTTTTGTGAGTTCAGCACAAATAATTTTTTAAAGGTTAACTGAGCAGTGCTTTCGGAAGTCAGTGTAATTTAATGAAGGCAGGGTGTCCCTAATTGGATAGCTCGTTTTGTAATGTTCATCTAGCTGCTAGTTCTTCTTAATAAAGTAATTGCAAAATTTTATATTTGTAAAAGACAGTCATAAGTAGCATAGTAATATTTGTAGCAAAAAATACATTTTATGGGTCAAAATTATTGATTTTTCTTTTATGACAAAAATCATGTTCTTCATATATTTTGTACATTTCTTACCATAAATATATTGAAACTTAATTTTTCAATTGAACTATTGATATGCATTGCTAATAACTTAATTTGGACAACTTTAAAAGTGATTTTCTTAATATTTAGATTTTTTGCACCCTCAGATTCCTAATTTTCAAAGAGTTATATCTCAGGCAAATATTGTCCTATCCTAACAAACACACATCAATGGAAAGCTTATTCATTCAACTTTTTCAGGTGAAAAATAAATCCCAATTTTAAAAATTGACTCTTATAACTGGTTTTGTGGTCCATTGTCACATTTGATATTTACTTTTTTAAAATGTTCCATGTCTTCATTAAGTTCCAAGATGTGTGCACATCTTCTTGTACACATAAGTGTATTTTATTTCTAAGGAAACAAAAATTGTTCGACTTTCACCAAAATATAATTACTTGTTCCACCTCTAAAATGACTTTTACATTAGATTGGTTATTGTTAATCATTATCCGAAGGATTTTTTTGCTACTGTTGTAAATATTTATAAATATATCTATATATATATGTATATTTAAAATATCTTGCCATTTTACTGTAGTCATTTATTGATAAAAACATATGAAAATGTAACTTATACATCTTATGGCGAACCTTTTCAACATCCATTACTCCAGTCTTCGGTGTCACATTATCACAGAAATAACTGCAATATTAACATTTGGCACTCTCTGTTACATAAATGTGTATTGGAAATACCGGTGTGATAAATTATGGTATAATACAATATTTGCATGTGTGTGAATTCACGACAGAGAGTGTTGTCAGTTCTTGGGAGATGACGGGCTGTCTCTGAGGATTTTGCTCTCTCGCGTGGCTCCTTTTGGAGTGCTGTGGACTCTCACCAGCTACCTGTACCTGCAAGGCCTTCGCAGAATCCCTGCCACTGATGCCTGTGCCCTTTTCTGCTGTAGTCGTGCCTTTGTCTTCCTAATATCCTGGATTGTCCTGCGGGATCGCTTTATGGGAGTGCGGGTGAGTCTATGATACTGTATATAAACTGTTCTATAAAAAGTTTTAATTATGGTAAGTTGCGATTAAGTCTATAATTCATTTTTACTTTTCAACATAATGCAGTTTGTTCTGTCTAATCACAGATTGTGGCAGCCATTTTAGCCATTGGGGGCATTGTTATGATGACATATGCCGATGGTTTCCACAGCTATTCTGTGATAGGCATCTCCCTTGTGGTTGGTTCTGCATCAACAGCAGCTATATACAAAGTAAGATGGGATTACAAAGCACAACAAACATATCATCTGTCTCACACCAAAAAGCAGCTATTTCAGAGATTTCTCAAATGAATGTAATTATTTTATGCTCTCCTTGTCTGTAGAGAAATCTGTAAGTGTAAATCTTTTCGACAGGTTCTGTTTAAGCTTGTTCTTGGTAGTGCAAAGCTGGGTGAAGCAGCTGTGTATCTTACTGTCCTCGGTGGAGCTAATTTGGTCTTCATTAGCACTGTACCTCTGATCCTGCTTCTCATGGGGGCTGAGGACTTTGTTTCACCTCGAGATTTGCCGTGGCCAAGCATCTGTGGCATGTCCGCTCTTCTGCTGGGTAAGAGGGCAGACACAAATACGCAGAAACAAACTTCTCTTATCTACACAGGTTGTATGTGTGCCATAAAAATGAGAATTCAAGCAGCTGATAAAATATTGCAATAATCCACAAGTAATACATATACACGTCCATCAGTTAACATCTCCTGGTGTGAAAAGTTGTGTGTTTGTAAAAAGCAGATCCATCATGAAGGCTTAATTCTGACTCTTTTTTTTGGCTGCTCTTTTAGTGTTCAACTTCCTCTTGAATTTTGGTGTTTTGATAACACTTCCTACTCTGATTTCTCTGGGCGTCGTCCTCAGTGTGCCTCTCAATGCTGGTGAGTCAGAATACAACCACTTGCTGTTTATACATTTTTATGTGAAATGTGTATTTCTTCTGTAATCCACAAAAAGTGATGTTAGGCATTATGTTAACTCTGTTCAATGTAAATATTGACCAGGCAAATCATGAAATTTGGGATTGACAAGAAATGATCACCATTTACTTCCATTGTATGAAAAATGTCAGCATCAACATTCTGTTAAAGGCACAATATGTAAGATTTTTGTTATAAAATATCCAAAAACCACTTGCAGTTGTGTACTTACGTTACCTCAAAAGTTCTGTAGGATTTATAAATTCAAAGAAATTCCAGATTTAAATAATGAACCGTCCCTGTTCATTGTCGCCTATCAATGACGCTATCCTCGGTTTCCACCTATGAATACTACGGCAGCACACATGGGCAAATGCTTAAGTGCTAGTTATTTATTGTGCATTTTGATATCATGGATCATGATTACACTCTCCACAATCCCAAAAAACATAGATGTATACAAACTGAGGCAAGAAGATATTATAACAAATAAACGAGAACAAATATCAGCATGGCGTTTCCGAAATGGAGGGAGCTTCGCGAAAACCTCGGACTGTGTAAGTAATAGTCGTGTACAGGCGGTTAGGTGGTTAAACAGATATAAATGAGCTTTTCATCCCTGAACATGATTTGTGAAAACGACATCTCCCAATGTTCTATTCTTTTCTATTCGCCTCTGTTATTGTTTTGAAAATGCAACGTCTAGTGGCGAAAACTTACATATTGTGCCCTTAAAGGGGTCATATGATGTTTTTAAAAAGAAAATTATGCTGTGCTATGATTGGCCAGCTATCCAGTGTGTTGTGATTAGCCAAATACATCAAGTGTGTTATGGAAACGTTACACCCCTTACCATAACGTGATGCCGTTTTCCAGTGTGATGATACAAAAACATCACGCCACTCAAACATGACCATGTCTGCATTCGTGATCAGTACATTGCTCAAAACTCACATGTGAATAGTAAGTAGCAGGTTCTTTTAATAAGAAAATGTACTACTCGGCAGGTTCAAGAATCAGTTCTCCATAAAATGTGCTGGACTCATCTGAATACTTTTTTGTGGAACTTTTGTTGAACTTTTCTGGAACAGTGTTGGAAATACAGCTTAACCACTGAACCACTTCTAGTTACAGTATGTCCTCTTTTGGAAGCCTAACAAAGTTGTTTCACTTTCACAATGACACACAGTGTCTCCAGAACATGGCGCCCGCAGCAACACTACAGCAAGAAAAAAAGCTCTGCCTTTTTTCTTTGCGTAAACATTTAGGCGGTGTTATGACAGTTACAGCTTTTATAAAGAATATCTTTTTGGTTTTGAGACTTTAGTATTTGCTTATTCAGGGATCTTATCTTCAGGGATCAAACACTCCAAAGAGAAAGGCAAACTTGAAATTGCATCATATGACCCCTTTAACATTTCCTTGTGTGTTTCACGGAAGTTAGGAAGCCATAATTGTCTGAAACAATATGAGGATGAGTAAATGATTTTTGAGTAAATTACTTTTTTTGGTTATTATTTTACCCCTTAATATACAGTGCACACCAAGATTGCACTCCTATGCACACGAAGGCTGCATTTATTTGATCAAAAATACAGTAAAAACAATTATAAAATTAGTGCAATTTAAGATAACTGTTTTGTCTTTTAATATACAGCGGGGAAAATAAGTATTTGACACATCAGCATTTTTATCAGTAAGGGGATTTCTAAGTGGGCTATTGACACAAAATTTCCACCAGATGTTGCCATCAAACCAAATATTGAATTCATACAAAGAAATCAGAACATTTAAGTATACAAGTTGAGTCATAATAAATAAAGTGAAATGACACAGGGAATACGTATTGAACACATGAAGACAACAAGGTCCAAAATGAAAGCCATAGAAAGCCAGGAAATCACCTGAAATCTGTCAGTATTGAGAGAGAAACCCTGCCCCCTACCAGTACTAATTGATATCAGCTGCTTTAGTCGTAATTGATGGCCTATAAAGACTTCTCATTAACCAGGAGGCACACAGGAAAGACTTCATGATGGGTAAAAGCAAAGAACTCTCCCAAGATCTTAGTAATCTTATCATTGAAAAGCATTCTGATGGGAATGGTTATAGGCGCATTTCGAATGCTGAATGTTCCTATGAGCACTGTGGGGGCCATTATCCAGAAATGGAAAGAGCATCAGTTCACCATAAACCGGCAACGATCAGGTGCTCCACCCTGTCCGAGGTGTCCAAAGAATAATCAGGAGAGTTCTCCAAGAGCCAAGAACCACTCGAGCAGAACTTCAGGAAGACCTTGCATCAGCAGGTACTGTTGTTTCAAAGAAAACTATAAGCAATGCACTGAACCGCCATGGCATCCATGCACGCTCACCACACAAGACTTCATTGCTAAACAAAAAGCATGTTGAGGCTCGGTTAAAGTTTGTGAAACAGCATTTGGAGAAGCCTGTGGATTATTGGGAGACTATAGTATGGTCAGATGAAAGCAAAATTGAACTTTTTGGCAGTCATTCTACACACCATGTTTGGAGAAGAAATGGCACTGCCCACCACCCCGAGAACACCATGCCAACAGTTAAGTTTGGTGGTGGAAGCATCATGGTTTGGGGCTGCTTTTCAGCAAGGGGTACTGGCAGACTGGCAGAAGGCAGGATGAATGGAGAAACGTACCTTGACATTCTGAATAAAAATCTGACCATCTACCAGAAAGCTGAAAATGAAAAAAAGGTGGACATTTCAACAAGACAATGATCCCAAACACAAGGCCAAGGAAACAATGAAGTGGTTTCAAGTTGCTTGAATGGCCCAGTCAATCACCTGACCTAAATCCCACAGAAAATCTATGGAGAGAAGTGAAGATCAAAGTTCATAAAAGAGGCCCAAGGAACCTTCGAGATTTAAAGATCGTTTGTGTGGAAGAATGGGCCAGAATCACTCCTGAGCAATGCAGACGACATACAAGAGGCGTCTAGAAGCTGTAAATCACCAACAAAGGCGTTTCTACAAAGTATTAAATAAACTGTGTTCAATACTTATTCCCTGTGTCATTTCACTTTATTTATTATGACTTAACTTGTATACTTAAATGTTCTGATTTCTTTGTATGAATTCAAAATTTGGTTTGATGGCTACATCTGGTGGAAATTTTGTGTCAATAGCCCACTTAGAAATCCCCTTACTGATAAAAATGCTGATGTGTCAAATACTTATTTTCCCAGCTGTATATATATATATATATAATTCCTGTGATCTCAAAGCTGAATTTTCATAACTCCAGTCTTCAGTGTCACATGGTGCTCATGAAACATTTCTTCAACAGTGTTTAAAACAGTTGTGCTGCCTCATATTTTTGTGGAAACCAGCAAACCTATATCCCATGATTCTTTGATAATTATAATTTAATAAATTATTATTTTATAACATTATAAATGTCGCTACTGTCACTTTTGATCAATTTAATGCATCCTTGCTCAGTGTGAAGTATTAAAAAAAAAAACACTTTTGATTTGTAGGGTAAATTTCAAAGATTTCATATAATTTAAATGTTATAAATATAGCCCTAATTACATTAACATCTTGTTGTTTCAACACATTTAACTGTTACACCACCAAAAATCTTTCATACTCCAGTCATAGATCACTACATGTGTGAGATCCAGCTCAACAGTGTACGCATCATTGCGGTGTCCATCATTTGTTTGGGCTTCCTTTTGCTCCTACTGCCTGAAGACTGGGACCAGTGTCTGCCACAGTTACGATCAATGCTGTACAACCGAGAAGAGCCACAAGAGAGCGCAAGAGACAAACACTCAGAAACTCTCCACATCAGGCCGAGAGAGGCAAAGAACTGCAACTCCAAAACTACGCCCAGCATCCATTGACTCTGCATATTATTCATTTCGAAAGCTCCCAGCAGGCCTCAAATTACTCTCTTCCAGAATTATGAGGCAATTTAGATGTACTGCACATCCACAATTGATTGGATATATGAAACTTGCTAGAGATCCACAAAGGAGGATGCTATAGATGAGAAGTTTTTTCCATATAATTCACAGTTAATGATGAGCAAGTCTGTGTTTCATTTTAAAGTGCCACTGTGTCAGATTTGGAAATGTGTAGATTTGTATATTTCATTGTCGCTTCATGTGTTGACTGAAGTACCTTTGTATATTGCCAGTATCTCCACTGCTGACACATTGTCACACTCTTCAGCATAACATAATACTCCTGATATCGGCTGTAATCTGACACTGGTTCTCTATACTCAGCATATGTATTTGACAGTGATATGGCTTCATATAATCTGAAAGAGAGGCTACACCCATAGATTCCTCAGAATAGTATCTTGCATTATATATCAGTGGCAATACTTGGTTCATATATTCCTGTGGAATTAAGGCTTAATGTAAACCTTTGTAAGGATTTTTGTTACTACTTAATAGCAATAATAAAGAATGAATGTATATCCTACGCATATTGTAGCATATTCTGTAAGATGGATAAATAGATAGATACACAAAAACTCACATTTAAAAATGACTATTTAAAAAATAAAAACGATCACCAACAACACATTAAATAATGTATCTAAAATAACAAATAATGTCTGTTATTTTGACATTTCTAATCAAAGAGCACTGAAATATAATACTTCACTGTGTCTAAAAATGTTATGTGGCGCAACAGTTTGCATTTTGAAAAGAAATGTTACTTGCAACAAATCAGCATATTTTATGATTTCTGAAGGATCGTGTGACAGTGAAGACTAATGTAATGGCACACAAAAATAAATTACATTTCAAAACATTTAAATGATAATAATATTCCATATTATTACTCTTTTTTACTGTATTTTTTTGATCAAATAGATGCAGCCTTGGTGTCTACCCATGCATTTATGGGTTATAAATAAAACACAATCAGTCATTTGTCATTTTAATAGAAATTTGCTACAGGTTTTGTTTAAATATATAAAAACAATTTCACATAATTTTACATGTCACTTCAGAGCCATACACAGGGATTTCATACGCAGAATGTGCCTTATAGAAGCAGACAATGTTTTTAGGACAAAGGATTATTTTGTTACACTGGGGTATTAAAAAAACAAAAGTTAGTATGCATAGAAAGAAAAAAAGCACGCAATGACATACTCCCCTTTTGCAATTAACTAAAAAAATGTGCTATGCTGAAAGCAATGTTTGAACAATAATATCCAGTGATTTTCATATAACCATAATGCATAAAAAGTATACAATTAATACTTTTGACCCTTTTGACTTTTGACAGACATTCTTTATAATAAGTAAAAAAAAAAAAGATACTGGCATCAAGAAGATGTGCTTTTCTATACATAAAATGAGAAGCTTCATTAAAGACTAAAAAGCACATGATATAATGAATGTCAGTGCACATTTCCTTTTAAGGAAGCTCAACAACCCCCTTTAACCCAGGCCCCCAAATGACTTTTAAAGAAGACTTTAAGTGGTCACAAAAAGCACAAGGAATAGGAAGAGTCGGATGTCCCTTCAGCTGCAACCTGTAACCCATGTCTCTCCAAAAACCTGTTATCCTTCACATGAGGTATGATTTCCAGATTATTTGAAATGTGAAACCTTTTGGATTTATTGAAATTTTGTTCTGCGGCAATAAACATTCAATGTACAGAGACCAAAGAATAATATCCCTGTTTAAATGATGTCTTTCTGAGCTGTTCTGGTGGACCGACGGAAACACAAATAGACCAGAAGAAGAAGAAGAAGTATTAGAATTGAGAAGAGAAACATAAATGTGACATATCCCCCATAAGGCATCAGCGGCATGTCTGGATCTTCAGCCGGGATCATGTTGGTCAGGTTAAGCATGTAACCTAATGTCCAGCCTGCATCACTATCTCCTATCTGCACATAGAAAGCGGTCGACACAATCTCAATCATTTTCCATATTCATTGACCCCAATACTCAATACTTCATTTTGAACAACATATCACTTTTTTTTAACCTATACATAAAATCTAACATCTAACCTGTCTATATAATTTTAGTAAGAAATAATGTAATGCAAATAATGTACCTTCTTAATGAACCTGATGTCTTTCCAGTTGCTGGAGGTGAAATTGTATCCTTCTTCCAAAAGAGTGAGAATGTAGGTTGCTGAGAAGCAGTATTCTGAAAGGTACTTCTCGTTTATTTTAGGATGATTTTCTACAATCTACAAAAGTAGAAAAAAAAGTATAATTTTTTAATTTTTTATTATAATTAAACATCATGTTCCAACAAAGGTTAAACATGCTTAAAGATGGTTGATAAAGCATAGTACCATTTTCCATGGTGTAGAACAGTACGCTGATAGCTTCTGCTTTGTAGTGTCTAAAGAATTACTGGTCAAGTTCAAAAAGTCCATCACAAAGAAGAAAGCTGAAAAGGCCTAGAAAGTCAAATGGTATAATTATCATCACTAGTTATGACTTACAAACAGCAATTCAAATTCTTTCAAATAAACAATGTGCATTGTTTCTTACCCCAAAGTCTCCATAGACAGAAGGCTGGAAAACATCTTTGAAAGAGCATCTTGTGTAAGGACAGTTTTTGTTAGTAAAAAACGCTTTGATTGATTGTCGGCACTGAGACCAATTCCCAAACCCCACATGGAAGAAGTTTTCATTTGCCAGGTTTACTTTTTTCATACAGGGTGTATTGAAGTTGCTTGAAACTGTCTTGCTTTTGTTATATCCAGGGTGAAAGCAAGGATCTCTTAACTCAGTGGGTTCTGTCTTAGGGAAGAAAAAAACATTTAAAAATATAAAGATACAGTTGTATAAGAATCAAGTGTAGTCATTTTAGATTTAGATTAGACATTAAAACAATAGATAAATTTAATCAAATCTAGTTAAATGTTCCTAACAAATGATTTGTCATTTAACAATGACAGCAATAATAAATGTTTTATTTGTTTTGCAAAGTATGCATCATAAAGCACGTGCAGTACATGCATTAATATACTACTATACACAATTTTTTTCCAAGACCCCCGGTCTATACGACTTCAGTTGCAGTGGCAAGCATACCTCGTGAGCTTTAAGTGTTGTCTCGAATATCTTGCCCATAGAAAGCTTGAGAGCTTGGTCCTTGCCATAACAGAGAAAGCTGTGGGTGTACAGGTGATAATCATTTCCGTACAGCCTGAAGTCAATAGAATTATCGGATGATTCAATATTCTGTTGTGGTACGAAGGTTATCTGAGTAGATGCTCCACCCAGGTCCAGAGCTCCGAGCGTCTTTGTGGGCTGCATGATAAACCCAGAAAGATTTAACAATTGGCCTTTTCACACTGAAATTATTTCAATAATCATTTTTGTATTAGACATAATATGTACACTGTATATATTCAGCACTGCAGTTCTATAATTATGGGTTAAAAATTGCAAAATTACAACTGTGACATTGCTAAATCCAGGTTTAAAACCACCACACCTTTCTGAAGTTTTGGCTCAGGTAATTGACTGTGATCCATCCAAAAGCTCCCTCTTCTTGGCCTGAAATGATACGAGCTCCCTGATACGAGAAAGGGTAGTTCTGCAGTGAATTTGCTACGGAGTTCAGTACCTTATCTGAGGCCATCTCATTCTCCATCCTTAAGAAAAAAACAAAATGAAAAAAAGAAACTATTATTAATAGTTGAGTACCAGTAATAATTGATTAAAATATTGAAAATCAAATGAGCATATTCAAATGAAAGCTGAAAATTCAGTTTGATAAATTATGTCTTAAACATATAAAAAAAAAAAAAAAAAAAATGTTCTTTTAAAAAGTTTTATTTTTCATAAATAAAATGCAGCCTTGGTGAGACTTTTCAAAAATATAAAAAAATCTTAACTATTACAAACTTAATTCTACAATTCCACCACCTAGAAAAAGTCTTAAGGCCATTGCACACTAAGTCCGAAATTTTCACATGCGTTTTTCTGTATTCAGACTCAGTGCGCAATGACCTTCTAAATTATTCTCGGTTATATTCACTATTTGATTCTTGAGAAATGAGAATATTGAGAATTGATTACTTGAGCAGTCTCATGCCTGCCGTGGCTCCCAGGTACACAGGGGTTTCGTGGTGTCTGTGTGTGGGTATTTTCTGCTTGGCTTCCTCCATGCACTCCTGCAGAGATGTGCCAGCCCCCTGTGGATTAGCAGAGTAACTGGAAATGCCTTTGCCTAAAAGAAGAAAACAGAAAGTTTCTCAAGACACTTCACCAACAGGCTTTTTTCAGTATGCATATCTGTGGACTGTTGCTAAAAGTTAATGCTTTGTCATGTTGGAAATATGCCCTACACCAAATCCAACCCTAACCCTATAGTGTTAACAAATACAAAATTGATGATAAAAAAAAAAAAAAAAAAGCATTTGTTGATGCATCTGTGCCCTTTAAACTTCCTTTTACACAGATTTGCAGTGATATGTACTTGTTGGTACGTATTTCGTGTCTCGCTAAAAAGTGCACCGAGATACGTTTATGGCATGAGACCAGGTAGTACAAGTCCCCTGAAGCCATACAATAGCTCCTTATTTAATTAAAATCATGCTTGACAGTTGTGGTAACTATAAAAAAAAAACAGTAGCTTGGGTATTGTGTTAAATATCTATTTTTTGGTTCCACAGAGAAAGAAAGTCAAGTCAGTCACCATTTTTTAAATAGCACTTTTTACAATGCAAATTCCATCAAAGCAGCTTTACAGTGTTAAATGGGGAAACAGCTTGTCAAAATAGTTTGTCTTTCTCCTCTGGCCAGACAAACCCAGTTTAAGTCTAGGCTGCAGCAGACTTAGATTGTGCAGAGGACTCATCTGGAAAGTCAGATTTTAAAGACATGGAGGGGTGAGTAAATGATGACCATTGTCTTTTTTGAGTGTACGATACCTTTAACATACTGGAAAAAGGTCATTAGGGATTACGTACCTTTAACGTTACAGGTGTGTTTCTGTCGTACCATGCCAGTATTGTTCTCCTTCTCAGCTGGCCATTC
Organism: Enteromius mattozi; assembly: GCA_032359235.1. Taxonomy (NCBI): domain Eukaryota; kingdom Metazoa; phylum Chordata; class Actinopteri; order Cypriniformes; family Cyprinidae; genus Enteromius; species Enteromius mattozi. The sequence goes on from JAUMHE010000061.1 coordinate 12,245,804, forward strand.
ATAGATAAACACGGAGGTGTGGGAGGAACCTGCATCCAGAACTATTCCGTACTGCCAAGTATACAAGGACCATTGCATCAGTGAAATCAATACAAATCTAAAGTGTAACTATAAATGGTTCACTTAAAGTGTTAATCATACTTTGTATTTCTGATGTAAAGGCTTGTTCTGGATGACAGAAATGGCCACCATGGTGATGATCCCAATGGTGATAACAGCAGCCAGAAAGATTACCACTGGCTTGTGCCATGGGTTCTTGACTTTTACTTCTAAAAAGAGAAAATAAAGAGAGCAGGCTGAAAATGTGTACTTATTTAACAGCTTCTGTGCTTTTTGTTTACAATGCAAGCATATGTACTTCATGTTTTAATAGCATTTTAAATTATTAACCACAGTACAGGGTGTTTGAATTCAATGCAGAATCCTTGTGTTTGTTATCTGTAATATAGTCTCAATAATAATCGGGAAGCAAATTCTAAATGTTGTTTGTTATATTTTTTTTTTTTTGTTGAGGCTTTTTGTTGTGTTAAATAAATGAAACGCCAACACCTACTGTTAGTTTAACAGAAAAACAAACAAAACCTGAAAGCATGAGGGCATTGTGTCTGCTGGGCATTACAGCTGTCTCCTTATTGTGTATACAGTAAAGCCTCTAATAGGCTAAAGAGTCATGTGTTTAGGACTGATGTAGAATATCTCTGAATTAAAGAAACAGTTTATATTTTCTGTGGTCATAGATGCTGGGATAGGCTCCAGTATTCCCATGTCCCTGTAGGAAATGCTGCTTGGAGAATGGGTGGAATTATGGGTGGGTAATATTTTGTATGAATTTTATAGGTATAATTTGAATTTATAAGGTTATCTGTCACTGATGAAATTACTTTAGTATACAATGATTTTAAAAAATGCTATATTATGTATTTTATTAATGCGTGTTTATGGAACATTGTTGATGCTACCATTTTGATAGCTTTGTTTAAATCATACTCAACATTGTACAGCAGTGTTTACATAGCCTTGTAATCATCTTTAAGGGGAGACCAGAGAATGTTGCAATAGTGAGTGAGATGTAACACCGTCAGTTTAACCAATCAGAAATGAGCTACAGTGCAGAACTCATTATCAAACTATCCTGAAGTACACACATAAAACAAACAAACAAACAAAAAACTTTTAAAGCAATTCCTTTCACATTTGTTTCAATATTTACTTTGTGATCATGTAATTGCTGTTAAATGACAGGACAGCTACACTCTTAGAAATAAAGGTACAAAAGCTGTCACTGGGACAGTACACTTAGGTTCAAATAAGTACACTTTAAGTACTGATATGTACCTTTTAGCTACCAAAATGGACCCTTTAGGTACAAACATGTACCTTTTGAAAATGTACCGCCCCAGTGACAGTTTTTGTACCTTTATTTCTGATCTAAATCAGTTTAGAACAACGCAAGCTTTCTACAGTCAAGCCACATTTCATGGTTTAATGTAAGTAAAGCGATGCAGCAATGACGCGTTTAAATTAGCTCGCCTCATTGCGCTTTTCACCTACCCATCAGGACACGCGCTGGCTTCTCTTACTGGAGAAAACGGTGTGAAAACGGTTGTCGCGGTTAATAAGTCCCATCCAATAGAGTATCAATAGATTCCAGTCCACTGAATCACAGCCTAGTCTTGCGAGTAAGTTTTTTTTTTGTAGGGATTTGTTTAAGCAACGATCAATCACACCTGTGTGCGTACTGTAGCTGCGGCTTTGCACAAGTGATTTCGCGTTATTCTGGGGAAACACCCTTTGTGCAAGTGGAGCCAAGCTTGCAGGGACGTCACGAGCGGGAGAGAGAGGAATTCCCTAGTGCGCCTTTTTGGGACATGAACCACTTTGGAGAGCCTGAGCTGCATACAGATCAGCCTCTGACTCTGAAGCTTTTGTCTTTGACATTCAAGTCAGTTACATTCAAGTCTGAACACTAAACTGCATCTTAATGCAGTATTTAAATTTTTATGTCTCAGAATTGCATTGTTTTTTATGTTTTTATGTTAGGGAACTGTCTGAGGACACAATGGATGAAAGATGTGTCCAGTCCATGCAGGAGTTAAACATCAGAAATGAGATATAGAATAGAACTTAAACTTTTTTTTATTTACTACATGCACTGAATTTAAGGCATGTAGCAGATGTCATTTTTCAGAACTAATAACTCAGCTGTTCACATAAAGCAATAAACAAAACGACTGAAATTGTTGTCTGTTTCTCAGAAGATTTGGAATACAGCGCATGGGATTTTTGGAAAACGTCATTACAGTTATATGTCATTTTATAGCTTGACAGACCCTATTCCCCATTCCCTTAGATGGAAAAGAGATTTCATGGATATTTCTTAAAAATCCACCATTTGTGTTACGCAGAAGTTAATGCTATAATGGCAAGCAGATTTAGATTTTTTTTTTTTTGTTCCTTAGTAAGAACAGCAGAGTTTTCCCCCCCAGGAAATTAGCATTTGCTGCATGCCATAAATGCAGTGCATGAAGTGAAGAAATCAGATTTTAGGATAGAGTTCAATTTGTGTGTTCCATAGAAAAAAGAAGGTAATGCAGGATTGTAAAACCATGAGGGTGATTGAATGAAGACAGAATATTATTATTGACGCATATAGAAGATACTGTCATCCAGGACAAATTGCTCTGTCCTTGTTACTACATATTCCACCCAAATATTTTACTGACTGCATCAGGGTCCTTGATTGTCCTTAGACGCCTCGGAAGGATCAATCTCAGTATATTTATTTTATTTCAGGTTCCTTCTTGGTTTCCTTCCCTGAAATCAAAAGACTGATTATGGTCTGCAGTTTAGATACAGTGAAAACACTCTACATGAGAGGGTCTGTAAGATTCAGAAATGATTGTAATATGCTATCAATGTTGAAAACAATTGTGCTGCTTATTTTTTTGTTTGTGAAAACTGTAATATTCCCCCCAGATTCTGTGATCAATAGAAAGTTCAAAAGAACAACATTTACTTAAAATCCTTTGTAACAATGTACATAATGCATCCTTGCTGAATAAAAGGATTAATTACTGACCACAAACTTTTGAATGCTAGTGTAGGTCTTTCATCTGTTGCTGTCTGTTGTAGCTATAGCTACAATACAATGCTAAGCTACAATGTTTGCAAAGGAACACTGAGTTCTTAAAGAGAAAGGACTAAATAAGCCACATCAAAATGAAGACAGTGTATAGTCAGGATGAAAATATCCAGGCCTCACTGGTCTGTTTATGTAAAGACTGAGCAGACTAAGCAGTCATATTGCACAATGAGATTAAGAGTAAGATACTGTTTTGGCAGAACAGCTGTACAAACAAATGAGGCAAGTTGAGTCCATAACAATGCTTCTTACAGTGGCAAAAGTCCATCCAATATTGTCCTCTCAACTGTTTTAACTTGTGGCTGATCTGTACATATTTCTCTCTTGATTCACACAAGACCACTTCTTCACTGGAGAAAGCAATATTTCGAATAGAGGACAATGTTTGAGTTTAAAAATGTCTTGATGGATTTGTCTATTACAAACGCACAGCTTTTCACTTTAGTGGAGTTGTGTTAATAGCTTATGAATTGTGTTTGGACAGTCATTCCGGCGGCACCCATTCCATGGGCGTAAATCCCGGGGGGGGACAGGGGGGACATGTCCCCCCCATCCGAGGGTTGTCCCCCCCTAAAATCATATTGAAAAAAAATTGCACTGTCTATTGTGAAAAATGCATGTACGTATACCTAAAAAAATATTGTGTAAGTAGAAATACAAACGCAAAAAATGCATTTCAAAATAGTTGAGCTC
>JAUMHE010000061.1:12252010-12268929 GCA_032359235.1 Enteromius mattozi
AAAGTGTAGTTTCTGGCTTTTATATGGAGTTATATGGAGCATAACAGCATATTATAGTGTGTGTGAGTGTGTGAGAGTGTGAGAGAGACCTTTCTGCACTTACCTTGATATGTCTGGAAAAATCTAAACAAGGGCCTCATCTCTCAGAACTACGTGGAGTAAACAAAAACATAGTAAGTGTATATGACTTCTCACCATCAAAAGGCAGCAGGTGCATGAATACACTTACTATGTTTTTGTTTACTCCACGTTTTTGCACAGGAATATCTAAAGGGTTAATGGTGCCAAATGATGATTACCTTTTTTTGCACATTACACAATTACCTTTTATATTGAAAATAAGTCATTTTGTGTTTTTTTTTTTCCCCAAATCAGTGAAATCATTTATGAAATTGGCAATTAAAGAGTCAAAATCCTGATTTTTTTACAAACATTTGGTAGTTTTGGACACGACTGAAGTTGATTAACAGATTTATGCAAAAAAATGTGAAAAATTATTTAGCCGTTTAATTTATGGTTCATTTTTGACCCCTAACATAACGATAGGGTAGTAAATTTGAACAGTGCACAAGGTTAAAGGAATAATCGTTCATTATTTTATGCGGTAATTTCAAGGCTTGTGTAAAATATAAAGCAGCAGCGCAAACATTTTCATGTGGAAAATGGTTGTTCACTTCTTATCAAGACATCCTATTCTATTTTCCCTTCAGAACTTTTGGGAATACATTGCTTGACAGTACAGAACATTAACAGATTGTGAAGGAAAACAGCAGGACCACTGTTATGCTAACAAAATAACATTAAAACCAAACAACCCAATCAATGGTCTTTTATGGACACTTTCCCTCCTGCACTATGTTCATTACACTCTTCCAAACACCCATCCCAGATAAAATTCATCACCCCTGGGCTTTTACTGTAAATGTGTTTGAGTTTCTGCCAAATGCATGTCGTTACAAATATACTAGGGGCACTAACAATCTCCAACATCAGTGCCATGTCACTTGCTTTACTTAACCAAACTGCATTATGAAATCAAGTTGGATTTACTCTTGAGCAAAGGGAAACACACAAAAAAAGCTTTCTTTGTGAAATGTCTTTCAAAGGATGTTTGTATAGCAACCTACATGTCTCAGCTGTGAATCTTTTATTGACTGGAACACAAGAGAGACGTCAATGCACACTCATGCTCTCAAGTAAACAGACTTTCTTTCTATCTCGGGTGTTCCTCTAAATTCTTACGTAGATCAGCTGTAATTGAGACACTGACGTCATCTGTTAAATCCTTTGATAGCAAAGTACAGCACTGACAGCGTTTATTAGTCTCATCAGCCTGAATAGTCACTGTATTCCAAATCCATGACTAAACATGTTACATCAGGTTTAATGTCTTCCCTGTAACGCTCCCCTGCACTAACACGCCTCAGGTGCCTGAGGATGCTTGTATGAGGTAATCCAAGTCAATGTGACACTTTTGAGACTTGGTAAATAATGGTATATGTCACTTCACACCCTACATAGTCAACTCTGACAGTGGTTCTTGCAACACAATCGTGAGAAAGCAGGATATCAGGGGTGTCAGGTTGTAATGTCTTTGGGTTGTTTTGTGTTATCATGAATAAAAGCAACATTAGCTTTTCATTCAAACAACAAAGGAATGAAATTTTATTCTATATTCTTTCCATCTGTTATATATGGGGAAGTTACATATGGAAAACTGATCTGTAAGATACTTTTGTGATTTTGTTGATTTTGCTCATGAGCCACTAGTACAACATTTAACATAATAATGTTATTAATGTAATATTTTATTTTAATGTTTTAAAACAAAGGCTAAAACCACATTTTTATTGTGTTCATCCCATATTGTCATCTCATCTGTTTTAACTTATACATGGTGCTTTATCTGTACATATTTGCTCACCAATGGATCCTCTGCAGTGAATGGGTGCTGCCGGAATGACTGTCCAAATACAATTCATGAATTATTAACACAACTTTAGTAAAGCATGAAATCCTCTTCCTCCATCAAATATGGATTAGATTGCAAGGAAAATGATTGTAATTATCCATATGGCTCGAGGAGGTTTGTATTATCTGGAGAAAGTGTACAAGATTTTTCTTTTATTTTTGATTTTGCGTATGAGCTTATTTTGAGCCACTACAACATTTACAACAATTTTGTTGTTGGGACACCACAATGAGTGCCACTTAGGCTCGTAATGATGATTAACAGGACTGAATGACAAGGCCCCTTTTTGGAACCTATTTAACTAGGGTTGGAGTGAAACTCTATTTAGCACATTATTAGACTGCCATTTTCACCTTCTCAGAAAGCAAGTATGGTAATGTATGGCAATGTGTTGGTTTTCCAGGAACTGTATGTACTTCCTTCTGTTTCAATATGTTTTTGACAGACATCAATATTGTAGTCATTTTTAAAATACATTTTTAATATTAACAATGAAAGTTGTTAAAGGAATAGTTAACCGAAAAATGAACAATTTGTCTTCATGTACTTAACCCTGTGTCGTTCCAAACCTGTATAAGAAGATATTTTGAAATTCTCATAAATAGGGAAAGAAATATGCTTCTTATAAATGCCTCCATGTATTGTGCATGTTGTTTTTTGACAGACATCAATGTTGCAACATTCAAATGATGCCATTTAAATGGATTTATGTGAATAATTATTTATTTCTAAGCCAGCATTCAGTGAAGTGACTGATGCCCATGAATATGTCAGTGTTTTTAATTCTAATTTTCCAATTGACTGTTTTTGACAGACGTGATAATGTGCATGATGGGTGTTATTGAATGTCCTCGTTTCATTGCACATGCAGCTTTTCTTAACAGACAGTGATGCTAAGCACAATCAGGTTGGATGTTAAACAATATCTGGAAACAAATTCTCAGCTGGCAAATGAGAATTCCCTTAAACAGCACCATAAGCCAAAAGTAAGGGGTGTGAATAATACGCCTGATCCAAATCTCAGACTGATGAGATCTTGCAGGATCTCATCATGACAAGTATTTTTGACCATGCTGTCGGCTTTTAGCTAGCAATCATTCAAGATTTACAGTAACAAATGCTTTTCCATTGATTGTTCATTTCCCATTCATTTGTGTGTGATGCTTTTTTTAGAGAGCTAATAAAATAAATTGTGCCTTTCTTGCCTCTTTGCTATAGTGTCTAATAGCGTAAAATCCATTTGAAAGCAATCAGACTGTTTTATTATGTCAGAGCTAAGAAGCCTCTTTAGATCAATGGGCTTAGGTTACACATTACGTGGTTCATTCAGTCTTACAGGCTGATAAAAATGAGAAATGAGCCAAGAAGCGTTAGGTTTAGTGGTTTACACAACTTGCACTCATATTTTCCATAAGAGAGAATAGCTTTCGTCACACCCCTGAAACATGTGCCAGTGTGATATTGTGGTCAACAGGCTTGTCAGCACAAACACATGTTTGAAGAGGACTGAGTCCCAGCAGATGTATTTCAATATGGTTTCAACTAACCTTCTAGAGATATGTGAAAAAGCTCATTCTTGGTGTTCTTCTTTAGAATGATCATTTAGGGAAAGTGGTTAAGATCTGTGCTTTGAACTTCAGAATAAACAAAGATAATAATGTTTTTGTCATAACAGGAAAGGCGTTGCTATGACATCCATTATTTGTTTTAGAAGACACTATATGTTGAGTTATTATTACATATCCTCTGTTTCCCTAGTATATGAAATGAAGTGACCACGTGAAGTGTGATGTATATATTTCAGGATGGTCTTCCCTGAAGGGTTTCTTCGACCAGAAAAGGATGTTTATTTTAACGGCTGTAAGATGTTTGAGGAAGTGAGATTTGAGTTGTCAAATGGCTAATGAATGGACAGAAGATCCCATACTGCAAAAAAAGTATATATTTTTAAGAAGTAGATATATTTTATAAATATTTCATAATATACCAAAAAGAGATTTTTCTTTCCATAGTAGGGAAAAAAATTCTATGGAAGTAAATGGGTACCATCAACTGTTGGTTTATCAGCATTCTTCAAAATAACTTATTTTATGTTAGACAAAAGAAGGAAACTCATACAGGTTTGGAATGACATGACGGTGAGAAAAAAATGACAAAACTTTCATTTTTTGGTTAAACTATTCCCTTTGAAGAATTTTTTAGCATTGTTTTTTTTAAGCAGTGTAGGATATTTAAAAAATATAATTACTTTTTTCTTTTGTTGTATATGATCCCTCACCCCTAAAATGACACTGCATTGTATGTGTAAAGATACTGGTAATTTTCTGCCAGGACGTTAATAGTTAAGTTTATGGATACAGTTCATAAAACACAGCACAGTGCAATATGTAAATTAATAACACAAGGAGAAAAACAGCTGTCAAAAAAAAACAAAAAACATCATTATGGAAAATTACAGACTTTTCTGTGTGGAACACAGAGACTTTAATCTCTTAACACAAATCATTCAGAGTCACACACAAAAGTGAGTTCATCAAAATTAATTATGTAGCAAACTCAAGGAAGCCTGACTGAAAAACAATGTCATCATCACAATTATAATTAATCTTCAACAACAAGGAACATATTTCCTTTACTGTGGCATCTTTCTTTGCTCAGACTTGACCAGCCAAGCCCATGTATGCATTTCCTGTATTAGAAATAGTCTGGAATTCATTTTTTGTTTTATCATAGTTTTCTCAGTCATTTCCACTACACAACCACCCACTCAAATCCATGTCTTCTTTGCTGTTCTGTAAGTTAACACTCACAATCTGTTTGAGCATGTTAACCCCGCTGTGCTAAATCAGTGACTTTGATTGATTTATTTAAAGCAAACTCTGGAAGTGCTGGGTTCTAGAGAGATGCTCCTGGGACACATGAAATGTGCTTTTTCCTGGCGGTTAAAAAAGCCTTGAGCCAAATGTTTGAATAAGCAAGAAAGTTTCATAAGAGTCAGTTGCAACTGTTCTTTGCACAGTCATTCGTTTGAAAACTGATACTTCAGCAACAGATATAATGCCACAGTTTTTTTATTCATTCATTCTTTCATTCGTTCATTCAGTATTAGAGACTCTGGGAACTTTCCATATTTCAAAGAGAAGACTTTTTAATTTACTGGGCAGGGAACTAAAATTGACAAGAAGAAGCTGACTTGGCCTTGACTACTAAAACCAGATGATAATCAGCTTCTGAGTGGTTTGCGGTTGATTACTAAGATTCTTGTATTACTCAGTCTAAATTCTCAAAATGATTGACATCTTTCATGTTTAAAAAGGTATAACTGTCAGAATTTACAATGTAGGTGGTCTATGACAAACGTTCTCACGGTAAGTTTCATGAGTAGACCACACTCTGACATTAGCATTTGGGGCAGATGTGTTTGGGGTCTGACTCACCCCATGTGTCACTTGCAGATCTTCAGTATGCCTTGCTAGCTCATGAGGTGTGATTGCAAAGCAAGCCATTTCCAACGGCACGCTATATACCACATTATGAGGTCACAAAGAAGCCCTTTTGCATGCAACATTTTCCTATATGCCCTATTTTACCTCTGATTTAAATATTTAAATATCAGACAATATTTGATAACAATTTATAGTAAGGTTCCTTTCTTAACATTACTTAACTACATTACAAATACATACATAAAACATGTATTAATCTATAGCTCATGTTAACCCATAAGTAAACAGCCGAGCAGAGCGTTATAACGGAGATTTGTCGCGCCGCTCGTGGCCGGGGTAGACAGCATCACTGATTATAATGACTATAGTACTTTGTCGCGCCGCACGCGTCCCCTGTAGACCATAGACATGTCTTTCAGTGATTACTATGGTGAAACAGTTGTTAATGAGGCATCTACATATATCTATGGTGTAGACTGCGTAGCATTGTTTCTGCTTTGTTTCACAGAACCAATCATTGCCTGGGTTGCAAAGGCCACCTATGTGTGTGGCGGAGCTACAAAAATAGGGCCGAGACCCTTTTGGGTTAACTAGGGGCGCGTTCAAATATCAACACTGGCTTCCAGAAATCGCTTACCCTGCCTTTAACTACAACTTTTGCCTCAATTAACTCCTAATTTGCTGCTTATTAATAGTCAGTATGGTAGCTGTTAAAGGGTTACTCCACCCCAAAATGAAAATGTTGTCATTAATCACTCACCCCCCATGTTCCAAACCTGTAAAAGCTTTCTTTGTCTTCGGAACACAATTTAATTTATTGTAGATGAAAACCGGGAGGCTTGTGACTGTCCCATTGGCTGTCAAGTAAATTACACTGCCAAGGTCTAGAAAAATATGAAAAACATTGAATGTTATGTGGTCGTTCTCCAAAATGGCACTACGGTGATGCGGAGAGACACAGAGGAGACAACTTATTGAATAAAGTCATTATTTTTATTTTCTTTGCGTACTAAAAGTATTCTTGTTGCTGCATAACATTCAGATTCAACCACTGATGGCAGATGTTTTTCACACCTTTCTGGGCATAGGCAGTGTAATTTACTTGGCAGGGAAATAGTTTAAATTGTGTTTTGAAGATGAACAAAGCTTTTACGGGTTTGGAACGACATGAGGTAAGTGATTAATGTGGGGTGGAGTATCCCTTTAAGTTCAGAGTATGGTCCTCAGAAGCAGCGATGAACTGGACCTGAGCTTGTATGAACTAACAATGAAAAGTCATGTTTTAATTAACCAACATTAGCAAAGATATAAACACTTTGACAAATGTAACGTTCACTGTTAAAGTTAATGCATTAACTAACATTATGGGCCCATCTGAAGTGTCTAATATTATCTCTTGTTATTTCTAATCTTTCTAAAACAATTTCCACTTTTCAAGATTCTTGAAGTAGCCCTATAAATAAAAGGGAATCATTTCATGAAGATTTCCAAAAGAGGCCCCGTGTGTGGGAGGGGTGGGACTTCCTCAAATGCACATGACTGGAATAATGAGGAACGTCTGCACTGACCTTGTTGTGTCAGCTACAGGAAGCTGTTTGCTCAAGGCATTAACTGCAGACGCTGGAAGATGGCACAGTGAGTACACGAGTTTCCTCATTTTTGCGTGTGAAAACAGAACAACGATTCTCTTAACGAAAACATTCCAGTAGTTCTTTACCTCATGCAAGAATGCACAACTCCAGAAGATATAATGCAGCTGCAACTAACTTAAATACTTTTTAGTCATGGTTACAATAGGGGATGTTTTGTTTCTACCAGATGGCCTGTCCGTTCTCAGTAAGAAATCCTCTGGTGTTATGTAACAATCTCTTCCCCTCTCTGACGATGCCTCGGTGCTTTCAGTCCTGCACAAACTCTCACAGGCTCCTGCTGCTATAGCGGTTAGATGGACACCAGATGCTGAAACCCGATGCATCGGACAATCCCAGACTTCAGTAGATTCCTGTATTTTTTTTTCTTCTTATATTTACATTGATTCTTGTAATCTGTTTACATGTCTAAACCGAATGTAGTGCGAGATCACAGAACAATACTGGATTATCCAGCCACTTTACCAGTTCTTGATCTACAATAGCGTTTCTTAGAGGTCATAAATAAATCTGATGCATGAACTTTTGAACTTTTTGACAGGTAGTTCATCAGGTTAATAAAAAACTGCATGCTTCAAAGGATTCTTTAGAGCATTTAGGCTTAACTGAGAATGTTTATGGAGAGTTAGTTAGCTCAGCAAACAACAGATCTGTAATTTTAATAAAATTCATTGTGAAACTAAAAACCATAATGCTGACACACAAACAAGGAGGAGGACAGTCCACAGAACCATAGTTAATCTTCTTTTGAAAAACGCTTGCTTTAGCATAAGAAACATCCACAAAATCTGATCATTTGGAGTGTTTTATAGTCATCCTGCATTGTTTTTTTCTTCTTCTTTCCTTTGTGTATTCCTTTCCAAATTACATCCTGCCCTGACGTAACTCAGTATGGTGAAGTGTGTGTTCATGTGAGTGGTTGTCATAGACTCACCTCCTTGTTCATCCATGAATGCAGCGTCCTATAATCCTCTCTCTCTTTCTCTCTTGCCCTCTTTCTGACTCGTCCCAACTCTGAGTGCTGTTTAGGGTGCTTGGCTCGCTCGGCACTCTTAGAGGGTCTTTCCCATTCTTGAGGTTCTTTATAAGGCTAGGGGGCATGAGTGAGTGGGCGGGCTCTCCCTACCCCCTTCCTTCCTCCCTCCCTCCACCATCCAACATGTTAACGATCTGCCTGTTACCTCTCTGTTCTCAACTGTGTGTGTGAAGTGAGAGAGACAAAGACACTGACAAAGAGTGTGTCTGTGTGCATTTGTGAGAGAGAGTGAGAGACAGAGAGCTTACCTTACAGTATCATTATCTACACTCTCTCACTAACCGTTTTCGTACCACTTTTGCCAGAGCTCTGACCGGAAACAAAGGCATTTTTGTTTCACTCTGGGTTACAACTAGCTCTGTCACTCTTGGTTGTCATAAAAAACATCTACACACAACAAAAGTCATGTTTTGTTTTCTACTTTTTTGTTCTTTCTGTTTGTGTCTGGGTCTGTCACGCAGGTGTTGCCCTGGGGACAGGAAGAGGTGTTTGTGGAAATTAATAATGAGAAATATGAGACTCATTGAGGCTTATTTTGTATAGTATTACAGTATGTAAATGTAGGGATGGTTCACTAAAATGAAACTTATATGGCGTGACAAACAGCAGTGTAAACGTTCATCCAAATTTTTATTTTTATGTTTCAGAACATTGTGCAGATTTGGAATGATACGAGGGTGAGTAAATTGTTGTTGTTTTTGTATTATATATGAATAAATAAAGAAATATATATATATATATATATACATATGTATTTGTGTGTGTGTATTTTATTGTACACCTCAAAGAGTGCTTTGAAAGAATTAGACATAAAATAATACTGTGCACATATATCTGCTGATGCCTTTGGACACCAGTGATGTTAATTTGCAGATATTTGTAGTATTATTTCTAAGTATGATTTGCTGAGGCTAAATGACATGCATTACTGTGAAAGAAAACAGGATGTTGTACAAAATAAGACGTTTTTGCAGCATTTTCACTTCCTCAACCAGGGGAACAGAATGACAAACCACTTTTAAGTAGGTGTGTGGGCAAGAGAACAATTATGTTGCAATTTATAAATATTTTCCTTTTGAATGCTAAGAAACACAGATGCTAGTCTGTCCTCTAGGCATTCTTAAAAGAGCATTGCACAGATTCCCTGAGATCAGCTGTTGCTAATTAAAAATTAAAATTCTGTCACCATGCACTTTCATTCCATCTTTTTCCATACGTTGAATGACGTAGTTCTTTTGCTTTTTGCAGAATAAAGAAAGTCACATGGGTTGAAAATATATGAAGATGAGTAAACTCATTTAGGGTGAACTGTTCCTTTAAATTGGCAGATATTCTTAATTCTTATCTTTGTCGGATACTGTGAGTAATGCTTCCTACAAAAGATTAAGCTCACGATCAAAGGCACACAAAGTTACAATATGCTGTTTTGGGCTTTTATTTAAGATTGGTGAGAGATATTTCAAATGTGTTTTGAACAATAAAAGCCTTTGAGGCAATTACACAACAGTGGAAATGTGTTGGAACATGGTCAGTCTGCGTGGAAACTTGTTGCCCTTTTAAATTTAGAACACACAAGGGACCTCTGTGATACCAAATGCATAATACATAACTTTTTTGAAAATTTGGTAACTTTAAAAAAAAAAAATGCATCGTCTGCATGACTTCCTGGGGCCCCCAAAAACAGAACTAAACAGCATACTCTTTCAATTAAACCTTCAGAAAGCTGTTTCCTGGTGCATGTTTATATCCCCTGTATTTGGATGGTAACAACGTAATCAAGTGCCTCATCTTGTTTCCATGTGATTTTTTAGTTTCTGGTAATGGAACAATGTAATTGGACCAAAATATCTGACTGGAGCATGTGTATAGGAAACCTTTGAAAATGAGAGCAGATTAATCACTTATGTTCTCAGGATATGGATTCTTTCAGTGTTTTGGCTGCGAACCAAAAAACTACCATGTGGGTTTCAATGATTGTCTCACGCCTATTGTTTTGAAAGGAGTTTCTCATACGAGGCCACTGATTATTTCCAAGACACCATATAAATGACTGTTAGCAATAGGTGTAGTTTTGGCATGAGGTCAAAAGTGTAACCTAACTTTGCTGCACAGATCTCTGTATCAAATCATGCCATGGATTGAAGTGTAACTGACAAAGTATTAAATGAACCCCAACGATTCTAATGGCACTAACCATTCTTGAAAAAGTAAACTTTAAACTTTGTAGACTTTGCAGATGGTGATTCAAAGCCAGCAGTCTCACTATAATAGCTGTCTGGCAATGATGTCAACCATCTGCTTCCCTCTTGGAGAAACTTTCTGCTACACATTAAAAAGGAGGTTTGTAGTACACATCTTGAACAATAAGTAGTGCAAGTCAGTTATACTGATGTTAAAAATACATTTTGAGCTCATCACAAATGCTGCAGACGAGCTTCATAATGCAACATTCAAAGCATTCTGCTGTCTCCCAAAAAATATGGAAAAAATAACACTAGCATTTTTTTCTCAGAATGAGAAAAAATGCAGATGATTCTATTGCTGCACACTTGCTGTAACTGTTCGTATTCTTGTGCAATAATTGGATTTGTCAGCACATATGAAGTCTAATTAAAGAACACACAGCACAGCGGTCAATTTTTAAAGATAAAAGATGTTGTGTCGTGAGTGGTATATTCTAAAGCTGGTTTTAAACTGCTTAGTAAGACGTTAAAGAGTTGTTTAGTGCTTTTGCATCTTTTATAGGCATATCATGCCCCACTCTCATTCCCCACAATGTTTTTCACTTTTATACTATAAACTGCATTATATGAATGAAAAAATGACAATAATAATTCTTGTCTGTAAGATCAGGTCTCCATAGCAGAAAATAAATAGTTTTGTCTAAACAGATAAACACATGAGACGTGCCAGGTGTTTCTTACCATCGATGCCAAAAAACACTCTGGGACTTGTCTTTGATTTAGTCATGGATTCAGAGCTTTTAACTAAGAGACTGTGGAATGTGGAAAATGAATAAAACCTGTCTGAACATCTGGGTTGTGTTGTTTAAGGTGTCCTTGTTGATGACGTGCTCTTTTAAATTGTTTGCAGAGTCATGACACATCAGGAATAGATTAGGCTGTATGGGTCAATGCTGTTGTGCACTTTTTCATGTTCATATCATTATTATAACATTTTCATGCGTTTCCAACACACAGTTAGTAAAAATGGAAATCAAGTCAGACTTATTTAATGTCAATACGCTTTGAAAAAAAAAATATTAATGTAAGATAGCAGAACTATTTATATGCTGTTCGTTTTCTTGCTGTTAACAGTTAAGCTGTAATTAATAGGCTATGAAAGTATGAAAGTCTACAAAATGAATATTTAAACTAAAGTTTAAGAGCTGTTAATTACATAACAGAGATGGCCCACAGCTTCAGAAAGTAATTAGGCCTAATAAGCAGTTTTAATGAACAAAAATTCTTCCAGATAGGCTTGCTAGCTGGTGTTCATAAACAATGCTGTATTTAGAATGATCACTTTACAATGGATTTTATGGAGAAATGGGTCACTAACCTACCAAAGACCTAAGAAAACTATGCAAAACATCAGCATTGAGAATGGTCCATTGTCTATGTTCTGTTCTTGGAATGCAGATGACCCACAGATAAGTTTACACACCGCCCTCTAGTGCTGGAGACTGAAAGTCAAATGGACTATAAAACTATATCCACACAGAAAGAAAAAAAAAACACTACATAATACATATTCTGACTTAATGGCGTTTTTAATTGTTTTGTTATTAATAACAACAACAAAACTCCACAGTTTTGCGTAGATTGCGTAGGTGGTCCAAGCGTAAATATGTTTGTGAAGCTTAACGGTAATCGCCATAAAACAATCAGTGCGTACGCCCGTTGCGTAACTACGTGGATGAACGTCAACATGGCCGAATCCATGAGAGCAGCTTCCGAGAGTTGATGTGGCACCAAAGAGCAGCGGAGGCAGTGAACTTGAGCTTAATAAAGCACGTTTATTTAGTAGAATAAGGTATGTAAAATGACATTTACACAATACCGCTTTACACATTTGTTTCGCGTTAGAAATGTCACGCTGGGCCACTTAATCTTTCCTCTTGCATCAGCCAACGTGTGTCTTAAGAAAGTTTACAGAGAAAATAACTGTTTTTCTTTAATGTCTGTTAATATTGATTTGTTTATTCGTTATTATTTGTTGTGGTGCTGTGGTAAGTGGTGGTCTCTTGAACCCGTTTTTTTAGTATTGTTCAATATTATTAAGCCCAGCATGCATTTCTTATACAATGTAAACAATTCCTAGTCATTATTAAATATTCGTGTAATAAAAACACCCAACCCTAGTAATTGTTTTCTCTTTCTCTTTGTTTAGCACAGTGATGCACTTGACTTGTTGAATTGAATGTAGGTCAGATGGGGTGTAGATCAATCTTTTGTTTACATTAAGTTAAATAAACTATGATCATGTATGGTCTCACACAATATCTTACATACGTTATTTATGTCGGGAACTTACCTGAAAGATAAATGAATCTGATCAACTGCGTTTTGATATAAATATATGATATATGTTTCAGTTGTGCAAATCAGGTCAACATGTATCTCCAGAAGATGTTCTCCTGTTCTCAGCTTTTAGCGAGACCAAATGCTCTGCAAACATTCAAAAGAGCTGCTTCACAAGGCAAAAGTAAGTATTTATGTATTTCTGTATCTTGTATCCCATACCTCATGAAAGAAAGAAAAATATGTAGGGTATTATAAAGAAATGATTACGGATTTTGATACTGACTGTTCAGTATATCCTTATTTCTTATTTATCAAAATCAGTAAATCATGCAATTAGTTATTTCCATTCGTGATGCTCTTAATTTACAGCATGTCTGTCTCTCATTCACTGGACCAGTGCTGTTCTTTGAGTTCTGTCCTGTCAGCGTTTGTGTGTGCACTGTGCTGTCTGGCTTTGCTGATGTGGCACCTTTTACTGTGTTATTTTCTTTCACAAAGAATGTGGTGGGGTTTGGTGGGCGCTGAACTTTATAAGCTCACAGCTTTGTGAATGGCTTGTCCCAGATTTCTGTTCACTTCATTTGTTTGCTTTTACAGATCAATTTATTTATTCTGCACTGACATTTGTTATTGATTAATCTTGTATAACAAGTGATATTTTAAGATATCACTTATTATACTTATGATATAATAAGTATTTTCTTTAAATCAGTTGGTTTGAATTGTCTAGAATTCATATACACCAGCATAAAGTTAATTTGAATTACTCCCTCTTAGGCAGTGGGTGAGATTTCAGATTCACCATTTTTATAAAAAAATATGAAAAGTTACTGGTCAATAATAATTAATAAAATGTTACATATTTCACTAAATACACATGTATAATGATGCGTTTATAAAATATAACACTATAATAATATAATATTTTTAATTACGAAATAAATAGTAGGAATAGAATTCATTTGAAAGTGATTAGGCCTAGATCATGAATGTTGCACTGTCATTTATTGATTCCTGCCAATGTGGCTTTGCTTACATCAGTAGAAAAGAAACTCATAGAAAGTTATTCCGTTTTAGATTATAGATTATAAAAAAACATGTATACAAGAATTTTGTGGGGAATAGCGTAGGGTTAATTTTTTTTTTACAGTTGCATTTCCATTTATGCATATTCAAAGAGGCTTAAAGTACTGTTTGTCACAGAGCTAATTACTGTATATTCATAGCATACAATGCCATTTGTTACATTATGGACATGCACTACATACTTCCTGTTTTCTCTGCTTGTCTCTTATCATTTCCCCTCATATATGTCCTATCCTCATTATCCTAATGTTATTTGGTGATACAATCAGTGCACGCTAACACAGTCCATATATCCATCACTCATTGGCTTTCCTGCATGGCATGCTCCTCACTGGGCGCTTTCCCGGCTCTCTCTCTCCATGCAGATCCCTCTTCCTCCCCATTTCTCACAGTCCATGCTGTGCGTCAGTGGAGTAACGTGCCTTTTTTTACAGTGCCACTGGCACGGGCGCACGGTAAGTCATTTGCCCACCGCAGTGATCTGCGCCAGGCCAAGAGAATTGTTGTCAAGTTGGGGAGTGCTGTCGTAACCCGGGGTGACGAGTGCGGCCTCGCTTTGGGCCGACTCGCTTCAATTGTAGAACAGGTATATAGATGATGAAAGCTTATTGATTTGCACATAAATATGATGATGTACTAAAACTAAAATACTGTGATGCTGTAAAAAAGTATTGTAGCAAAATTTGTTTACAATGTTTAGTTGATAGCACATTATAATTCTTTATTTATGCGTTTTGATTGTTTAAGGTGGCCATGCTTCAGAATCAGGGCAGAGAGATGATGATCGTGACCAGTGGTGCTGTAGCATTTGGAAAACAAAGGCTGAGGCACGAAATTCTTCTCTCACAGAGTGTCAGACAAGCTCTGCACTCAGGCCAGAATCAGCTCAAAGATATGGTGAGGACATATTAACAATATTTTTGCAAAAATACAATATTGCATTAAAAGGATAGTTAAACCAAAAATGAAAATTCTGTTGATCTTATCAATTACTCACCCTCATCAAACCCATAAGACTTTCATTCATTCATTGTTTGTGAAATCATGGAGATTCCTGTCCCTCCATTAAATGTTAATTTACCCAAAATTGCAAAAGGTTTATTAACCATTTGCAGCCTAAAATATTCAGTATAAATGTATTATAAGTCCTGATGTCTCATATTTGATACTCACATTTTAACAATTCTACTCACGTTTTAACATGATTCTTCTAAAAAGGAAAAAAAGGTACAGATAGTCATGTAAACCTTGCTTAAGTCCATCAGATTTGTTTATCTGTAAATTACTAACAATATAAAAGTTATTTTAGCATTACTTTATAAATTAGGATTTTTCAGCATTAATAGATATACCACAATCTGAACATTTTTTTTTATTATTATACTAAAAGGCTTTTTATTTGCTAAAAGAAGGCTAAGCTATCAATCAGATGACAGAGGGCGTGTATTACATTGTGCACACCTGAATTTTTTCAATTCTCAAATCAAATTATTCTTTTAAGAATTTATGTATCAAATATGATACAAAAAAATTCATAGGGTTAAGAGATTACACAATGCGCATTGATCAAAGCATATATATAGAGTACATCAAATATGGTAAACATAAGCTACTCTATTGGCTTGTCATTCAAGAAACTAAACACACTGGTTCCTGTTCTGCAAGCAAGCATGTTTCAGCTGACTAAAATACACCTTTAAATTAAAGAAGTTAAGAATCTGAAGTTGGATGTGTTTCCTTTGTCAGTCACTGCCAGTTCTAGAGGCGAGAGCGTGTGCCGCTGCGGGACAAAGTGGACTTATGGCTTTGTATGAGGCTATGTTCACTCAATACAGCACCTGTACTGCCCAGGTACATACAGACACTAACATATGCACGATGAAGCTGCAAAATACACTCTTATTCATATTTTCATTTATTTTTTTATTTGTTGCTTCAGATCCTGGTAACAAATCTGGACTTCCACGACGACCAGAAAAGACGGAATCTGAACAGCACTCTGCATGAGCTGCTGCGTATGAACATCGTGCCCATCATCAACACCAACGACGCTGTGGTGCCTCCCCCAGAGCCCAACAGTGACCTACAGGGGGTAAATGTGGGTATTGGGAGAGAGAGAGTCTGCCCAGCAGCCTTGCCACCCATCCTCTTTCCTTTTGGATCTGCATGCTGGGAGGGGCCTTTACAGATGCATGCTGGGAGTCAGAGCAATGCAGAGGCTTGATCTTTGTCTCCTGCACTGTTGCAGCCTACGGGTTTTTTCCATTCCTGTAGAAACAGTACTGTCGCTTACTCTCTGGGCATATCTACGCTTGCTCTGTCATGCACTCGCTGTGGCTTCAAATGTGGTTTTATGTGGAATTCTGCCTTTTCATAGACTAGACAGAGTCGTTGTTCATCACACCCATTTTAATGCCATAGTTTAGAGATAAATGTTCATGGGAGCGTGAAATATAGTAGTGATGTCTGGCTTTTTGGGTTTTAAAAGACAAGGCCCGCTTTCTGTAGTTTAATTCTCTTTTGAGACTCTTTTCTCTTTTTCGTACTGCAGGTTATCAGTATCAAGGATAATGATAGTCTTGCAGCGCGGCTTGCCGTGGAGATGAGGGCAGATCTTCTCATCGCTCTCTCTGATGTAAAAGGTGAGGTTTCACTTTGAATGTTAATCAGGGAATACATCAGTACCATATCATATTTTATTGGCTAGATATGTTTTAATTCATCTGTGTCTATTCTCTATTTACTTGTCCATATATTTATTTACATTTAGAGTATTTAGTAACTTTTAGTAATGCATTATGTATTAATATATTGTGATGCCTAAATTTCATTGTAGCCATCATTGTGAGTTTTTGTATTTAGTACAGTATTATTATTATTATTATTATTTATATTGTGCACACATTTTAATGTTTTTGTTTTTTCTTCTTTTAAAGAAATGTACATTTTTATTTCACAAGGATGTATTAAATTGATAGAAATGAAGACATCAGAAAAGACAATGTTACAAAAGATTTCTATTTTTAAAAAATGCAAAAAACCTTGTATCATAATATTAAAATATTATAAAATGTATACATGACTAAATATAACTAAAGGAAAAGATTAAAGACAAAGATTGTTACTCTTTTTTTTATGCAGTTAAATGCAGTCTAAACCTTTCCATAGTAAATAATGGCAAGCTTTTAGTATTTGTCAAATAAT
>JAUMHE010000061.1:12269271-12283371 GCA_032359235.1 Enteromius mattozi
AAGACAATGTTACAAAAGATTTCTATTTTTAAAAAATGCAAAAAACCTTGTATCATAATATTAAAATATTATAAAATATAATAAAAATATTTGATCTGATTAATATAAATGTATACATGACTAAATATAACTAAAGGAAAAGATTAAAGACAAAGATTGTTACTCTTTTTTTTTTATGCAGTTAAATGCAGTCTAAACCTTTCCATAGTAAATAATGGCAAGCTTTTAGTATTTGTCAAATAATGTAGTCAAATAATAACCATTTTACTTGCTCACCATTTCCAGGCCTTTACGACAGCCCACCAGGGTCAGACGATGCCAAGCTCCTGGACACATTTTACCCTGGGGACCAGCATTCCATAACCTATGGCACAAAGTCCAGGGTCGGGATTGGAGGAATGGAAGCTAAGGTGTCATTACAGAAAGAATATCTGATATACATACATATGCATACACACTATATAGCTTTTGTTAGGATCAGTAATTGAAACTGACCGTCTGTGTGTTTGATAAACTTCAGGTTAAAGCTGCTCTTTGGGCTCTCCAAGGTGGGACGTCTGTTGTCATTGCTAACGGTACACACCCCAAAGTCACAGGTCATGTGATCACTGACATTGTTGAGGGCAAGAAAGTAGGAACCTTTTTCTCAGAGGTCAAGCCAGCTGGTGAGTTACCACATGTTCTGCTGATTCAGTTTTTTTCTAATGTGATTCATTTGACCTCAGATGACACTTTTCTTCATCAACAGGTCCCACGGTCGAGCAGCAGACAGAAATGGCTCGTTCTGCTGGCAGGACTCTTGCTTCCCTTGAACCAGAGCAGGTTAGCTGAACCTTTAAACCACTATTTTACATGACTGTCTTGAATCATTTGTGCTTATTTTACAGTAGTAACAGTAGAATTATTAGATTAAATAAAGAAATATTATATAGTTATTTTCATTCATTTGTGTCACATCAATCTGTTTGTCCACAGAGAAGTGACATCATCTGCGCATTGGCTGATCTCCTTACTGAGAGGAAAGATGAAATCTTATCTGCCAACAAAAAGGACATGGAGCATGCTGCCAGCACAGGTAGCAAGAAGTAATTGCTACTCTCCAGACCGTGTGCAAAACCAAATCACCGCCCCCCCCACACACACTATCACAAAGGGGTTGTGGTTTTTGTTTTTGGTGCACTCAATCTCAATCTGTTATGTTACAGGTCGTCTGTCTCCAGCCATGCTGAAGCGACTCAGTTTGTCATCATCTAAACTGAACAGTCTGTCCATTGGCCTGCGTCAGATCGCAGTGTCCTCTCAGGACAGCGTTGGCAGGGTTCTGCGCAGGACTCGAGTGGCAAACAACCTGGAGCTGGAGCAGATCACTGTCCCCATAGGAGTTCTGCTGGTCATCTTTGAGTCCCGGCCAGACTGCCTTCCTCAGGTCAGGTGCACAAAATGCGTGCATCTACATAAATAGTGTAGTCTTATGGACATTGTTTTAGTTTTTTCCTGTATGTGAGTTTATGTTTGGACCAATGAGTGGTGGTTAAAGATCTGGACTATAAACAGAAAGATTGTAGATTCAAAGCATTTAAACAGTCACCAAATTTACCAAGTCTTAGTTGCTCAATATGTTTGAGTGTACTTTTGTCACTTTGTGTAAATATCTGCTGAAAGTCTACTTTTTTTTTTTTTTTTTTTTTTTAAATCCCAACAGGTTTCTGCTTTAGCCATTGCCAGTGGAAATGCTCTTTTGTTGAAAGGTGGCAAAGAGGCAGCCAACACAAATCGCATCCTGCATGAACTTGCCCAGGAGGCTTTGTCTATCCATGGAGTTAAAGATGCCATCCAGTTGGTAAATTAAACATATATTTACACCAGGCTTACCAAGTCTGCATTAATTTGATCAGAACTACTGTAAAAACAGCAATGTTGTCAAATATTATTACTATTTTAAAGACCTGTTTTCTATTTTAATATTTCAAAACTAATTTATTTCTCTGATGGCAAAGCTGAATTTTCAGCAGCCATTACGCCAGATTTTATTGTCACATAATCATTTAGAAGTTAGGTGCTCAAGAAAGATTTCTTATTATTATCAATGCTGAAGAAAAGTTGTGCTGCTTAATATTTTTTTGTGGAAACGGTGATAACTTTTTTTAGATTCTTTGATGAATATAAGGTGCCAAAGAGCAACATATATTTGACATAGAAATTTTTTACAGCATGTTTTTACTGTCACTTTTGATCAATTAAATGCATTTTAGCTGCATAAAAATAACTAAAAAGACCTTTTGTTTGGTAGTGTGTGTGTGTATATGTAGTCATTTAAGAGGTACTGTGTGGCAGGTGAGCACACGTGAGGAGGTGGAGGATCTGTGCCGTCTGGAAAAGATGATTGATCTGATCATTCCTCGTGGATCCTCTCAGCTTGTCAGAGATATTCAGCGTGCGGCGAAGGGCATCCCAGTTCTTGGCCATAGTGAGGGGATCTGCCATGTTTATGTGGACCATGAGGCCAGTGTTGACAAAGCCATCAAGATCAGTAAGACTGCCTGTGAAGATTTACGAGTGTAGATGTTTTTTATTTTCACATAAACATCCATTTGGTTTATAATGGTTTAAATTATGCTAGTTATGTTTTATCTCTCTAGTCCAAGACTCCAAATGCGACTACCCTGCAGCCTGTAATGCCATGGAAACCCTGCTGGTGCACCGAGAACTTCTCAGAACCCCATTGTTTGATCAGATTATCGACATGCTGAGGACAGAACATGTAAGACCGCATATATATATATATATATATATATATATATATATCTATATATGCACAGTATGTCATTCATACTTAATTAGTCTTACACTCTGAGGACTGTAACCAAATCTGTCTTTGGTCTAGAAAAAAATAATATAGTGTTTCTATTGAAGCTGCTTTCTGCCTCAGGGTAAAACAAAATAAAAAAATGTAAGTGCAAATGCATACTATAGTTCAAAAGAAGTCTCTTTTTCACCAAGACTGCATTTATTTAAACAAAAAGCAAGTAAAACAGTAATATGAAATTATTTTCATTTTAAAGTTACTTTCCTCTTTTAATATATTATGAAATTTGAAATTAATTCAACTTGATAAAATTCCTGCTTTGTTTCAGTAGCCATTATACCAGTCTTCAATGTCACATGATCCTTCAGATTTTATTCTAATATGCTCTGATGCTCCAGAAAATATTATTTTATTATAAATATAAAAGACGTTGATCTGCTTAATATTTTTGTGGAAACATGATGCATAAACCATGATAAAATTTTATTTCAGGTTTTTATATTGATAAAAAGTATTTCAACAGCATTTACTGAGTTTGTTTACTCTCATTTTTTTATCAATTTAATGCATCCTTGCTTAATAAAAGTATTAATTTCTTTCCCAAAAAAAACTTTGAGAGACTACTAAAATAGTGTATATCTTAATTATATCTCACTGTTACATTTTTCTTTTTCTCATATACTTCTGCATATATAAAAATAATAGTCTATGTTTATAACTATTGGTGATTCACCTGTAGGTGAAGATCCATGCCGGCCCCAAGTTTGCATCGTACCTGACCTTCAGTCCGTCAGAGGTGAAGTCTCTGCGCACTGAGTACGGGGATCTGGAGTGCTGTATCGAGGTTGTGGACAGTATGCAAGAGGCTGTTGATCACATTCATAAATACGGCAGTTCCCACACTGATGTTATCGTCACTGAAAATGGTAAGATTCCCCTATAGTAGTGGATTATCATGTATCATGAATATAGGCAGTTTGTGTTAACATTAGTTGCAAGCTGTGTAATAGTTGAAGTATGTACAGTAAATGCATTAATCAAAAAATTACCTCCTTCAGCTTTAAATGCTCTATTGTGTATAAAAAAAGCAGTGCTGTAGTGCCATCTAGTGGGAAGATTGATATTACTTTCAAACATGGATTTTTTTTGTTTTGTTTTAGTTATTCGAGTTAATTCTCTTTATCTTTCACATACTCTTTGTAGAGGACACAGCAGAGCAGTTCCTTCAGCAATTAGATAGTGCCTGTGTCTTTTGGAATGCCAGCTCGCGGTTCGCTGACGGATATCGTTTTGGTCTCGGTAGGTGTCTTTTTCCTTACTAACTTATTTGAATTTTTCCCTTTTAATCTCATAATGACCCTGTGGTGCTTTGTAGGCGCGGAGGTTGGCATCAGCACGGCCCGTATACATGCCCGTGGGCCTGTGGGGTTGGAAGGGCTTCTCACTACCAAATGGGTCTTACGGGGCGAGGGCCACACAGCTGCAGATTTCTCAGAGCACGGCAGCATGACTTATCTGCACGAGAATCTTCCGGTGGCACAGGTTCTTCCTGGACGAAGAACCACCAGCTAGAGTCGTGAAGTAAAAGCATCGACAGAATCAAGAATCAAAGTAAAAGCTCACCCACTTAAAACGTATTTAAAGACTCCCATCAGGCAGTGTATTTGGAGTATGTGTGAAAACAAGGAAATTATATGTGGATCGAGAGCTGTTCAGTGAACCCATACATTTTCTTTTTCATCCATACACCCATTTTAGTCAAGTGTGTCTTGTTCAGAAAGAAGCAGTTGAACTTATAGCTACGGAAACAAGATATGATGATCTTTTGAGCATTACTTATCGTGGCAAAAATAATGACCATTTCACTCCAGTGGGGAGTGAATGAAAAAGAGGCCTCTCGAATTGCCCATGTTATATATTTATGTAATATTTAATGCAGTACAAATTTTCATGTTAATTAAATTTCTTGGATTAAATTGGAGCATTAAAATCATTGTGCTGTACACATAACTTCAGCTTTAATGGGAAAAAATACATTTTTCATGTGGCATAGTGCATGCCATAGACAACATTGCATTAAAAAATGTATTATTAACTGGAGAAGAATATTTTTCATGTGGTATAGTGCTAGTCACATACAGTACAACATAAGAAAGCTTTAATATTTTTTTTGTTGATCTGTCTTTGTTGCAAAAAACAAATTTTCCTGTGCATTTGCTTTTTTATGCTCACTGCTTTTTAATCATGAATTATGTGCATACCTGTTTCTTTGTTACTGCTGTAAAATTCACCCGGGACGGCCAGCTTTTGCCCTGAACTGCTTCAAAAATATCTCGTTATGTGTACTTTAAAGTGCTGTAATGCTGAACAAAATAGTGATGCTTAATAGTATGAAAAGTATTCTGAAGATGTTCACAATTTTTGTATGTAAAATAAATTTCCTTTTTGTACTTTCGAAATGCTTCTGGATGCATTCAAAGTTTAATTTGTACCTGAAAGATGCTTGGAAAGGATTTAGGGAGGAAACTGACAAGTATTGGGACCATTTTGAACTTGATTAATAATCTTTCTTAAGTACAGTTCAGTGTGGAAAACATCAAGAGGCTGTTCTGTAGGGAGAGAGAGAGACTTGCCAAGCACTAAGTGGGACATGGAAGAGTGAAAACAATACTACAGAGGATTAATTATGTTGCTATTAGGAAAGAAGAGACTGCGGAAAGACTGAGGCTTGCCATGAAAGTGCCAGAGCCTTTTGACTCGCAACTTCTTTTTATTCTCCAAAATGTGCGGTTTACGCTCAATGAGCCTTCATCAGAAACTAAAAAGATCCAGAGATGAGAAGAAACAAAGTCTCATTCATCTGTTATTGTGTTCCAACTTTACTGTGTAAGATCTGTGATCAATGACTGTTTGGATGAAAGAGGTTAAAAAAATGCTCAAATGAGGAGAATGTTACTGCCAAATCAGGAGACGGAAATACAGGTGCAGCCATAAAAAAAAAAAATAAAAAAAAATTATAACTAACACGTGAGACAAATGTTGCAATGCTGGTTTTCTAAATACAAGATAAGCGTTGACCCTAAAACTGTACTTTTAGATGTATTTTGTCAGTGCAGTTTTATCTTCAAATCATGACTGCTAAATAATTCTTGATTTGTTACCACTGTGTATTAACCTGTGTGCAATATTTCACACCTCTGAGAGTTGAAGGCATATGGATGTGAAATTCAAAAGAACCGGTCTCATGGCAAGCCATCGGACTTTCACAGTCAGTACAGCTTTAATTGAACATTACTTGAGGCAAAAACTCAAATTTCTTGTGCTTCCTTGATCTTTAGTGACTCAAATGTGCTCCCTGCAGAGCTTAATTTTTTCAAATCAATAATTAATCGTCAAAGTTATTTATTCATTTGTATCTTTGCCAATTATGGGCTTCTAATTAACAATTTCAATAATTGATATTTATCTCTGAAAGAGCTCGGTATCCATACCTTATGAAAAATGCATGAGCTGAGATGTGGACTTGGTTTTGTTTAGTGTTCTGAGAGAGCCGCATGCTCGGGGCTAAGACCAGGCCACTTTGACTTTCCCTCTTTGAGTCTGCGTTGCCCTATGATGTGCTGCTAATATGGGGCCTCTTTCAAGGGCCCAAAGCATCTGCTAGACATCATGTGATCTTATAAAAATCTTCTGCTCTACCATCCTCAGATACCACTTTTTTGTTCTTTAAAAACTAAGTTCAAAGAACAAGCGGATTCCTTAATAATTTTCTTTTGTCTCTCAGGCATGAGATGACATCATGCATGCTCTAGCCGATGGACGTATCCTGCATGCAACAACACTTTGACATGTTTCATTCATTTAAGATTTCTGTGGGTTTTAAAAGAATCTTAAAAAGTCTTTTTTGCCTGATTTACAAGAAATATATTTATAAAACCATGGCATTAGATGATGATTAGATTTCTTTGTTCTTTTTTATCTTGTTTTCCAATCTAAACATTCTAAATTTAAGATACTTTTGCTTCAGATAAAAAATAAAAATAAAGTTTTTTTATACAATATTAAGTAAGTTTGTGCTTAAAACAGAATCAAATATATTTTGTAAATGGTGTATGTAACTTATACCTATGAATGGTGTTGATTCTTCTAAGGCTGTTGGCAGATATTTTTTAATCTCAAATTAAATTTTTTCAGAAAACAAGTCATTGCATCTATGATGATTAAAGAATTTTAGACATTTGTATTTGAAAATGACAAAAATACAGGAAGAGCATCACTTTTGAGCAGTGCAATCAGAAGTTACCGTAAAAGTTATTTCCATATTCTAGTTGAGCTTTTTTTATTATTATTATTGTGCTGCTAATACATCCCATTGTCTGCTCCATGTTCCTATTCTACTGGTTAAATTTTCTTTTTAAGATTTTAAAGTTTTAAATTTACCTGTGTGAAACTTGATGTCAGAAACTATGTCATTGTATGCCATTCATTGTGTAAAAATGACATTTGTTTGATTTTAATCAAATTTTCCTTTATTTCCAGTTGTAGTTGGGAAGGGAAAGGTGCTGATAAAATACAGTTTGCTCAGTCAACAGTGCCAAAAGAGACAAATAGCCCTAACTAAGTGAGGCTAAATGGCACTTGAGCCAGAATAAAGCAAGCATCACAAATACATTCAGCAGGACAGATCCACAGGCCTGACGGTCAGTCGTAGTCGCTGCATGGACAGGCATTGCTGTTGACACACTGGGAGAGGTGCTTGTGTGGTTTGGATCTTCATTTGAGGTCAGTCACACGTCGCAGGGAGCCCATGGTAGGACTTGGACTGCCCCACTCGAGGTACCTCCTGTATTCACCAGGGCGCAGAAAGAACTGGCGGCCAGTGTAGTTGGGGTGCTCGTGGAGGATCCAGTAGCCTTCCATGACATTGACAGAAGAGATATCTCCGTTGTGGAATCGCTGACGTAGATCAGGGCAGTCTTCATTCAGCTCCATTGCCTGACCACCGAAATCAGAGCGCTCAAAGATCTTCATCCTATAGTTTCCAGTGTACTGGGGAAGAAGCAATCAGTGTTATATGGCAATAAGGCAATAGTGTGAGTTTGGGGTGGGACTCTCTATTCAGCCAACCAATGGCAAATGAGCCGAGTGTCTGTTTGTTCTCATATCATAAACAAAGTAAACATCCCAAACCTTAAAGACAACTGAAAAAAATGTGAATTTTCAGTGAGCTAGATCCTCGTGACCTAACCAGCATAATTCAACTGTTAACTTGCTGAAGCAAAGTGAAAATTTTTCCTGTCACAATAGATTCTTTTTAAATAATTATGTTTTTTACTGACTGACTGTAAAGTAAAGACTCACAGGAGGAACCATGCGGCAGGAGCGAATGCAGTCGTTAAATCCAGCCCAGTGCTGGAAATCAGGGTATTCACCCTTGGACAGCATGTACTGGTATCCAGTGAAGTTGGGCTTCTCGTAGGCCACCCAGCTTCCACTGTCTACTCGGATGGAGTTGCAGCGAGAAAAGTGGGCCTGCATATCAGCGCAGTCTCCAGTGCACTCATAGTGATGTCCCTGGAACTTTTTGTCTTCATAGAAAATAATCTTTTGGATGGATGTAGAGAAAGACAAATACAGGATTACAGGTCCACTTTATATCTGAAGTTTCACTTTTTCTTATTTCATCATATTTGTTTGTAAGTTATATAGAAAATCTGAATAGTTATTTTTAATATTACTATTTAAAGAGGTGAATATTTTATGGTGTGTCAATGTATTTATTTATGACTGCACTATTTACACAGATTTAATCTTAAACATTAACTGAACTCAACAGGGCTACCTTAGGCTAAAAGCAGTCTGTTTGTCTCTTGTTGCTTTGTTGGAATTAATATTTTCTACAATTTAAAGCTAATGAGCATGCTTGGAACCATGGCATTTTATAACATAATAGGACTGATACAGTCAAGAACACTATTTTTCTGTACTAAGGTTAAGCAAAGCTGAAGCTTGTAATTCATTATTTTATCCATAAAAGATATTCCCATAAAAAAGAAGCTACAAAATCTAAAAACTTAGATTACCATATGATTCAAAGAAAATATTTATGTGCCAAATATCTTTTAATCCAGAGTTATTTTATCATGCGTTTTTTTTTTTTTTTTTTTTCATATTTATTTTGAAAATTTAAAAGCATTGGTTGCATATCCTAAAACCACAATCGATGTAATTTACGGACACGATTTAGTCACTTACCTTGGCCATTGTGACTGTTCTCTGAGCGGACCAAACCATTTCTGAGGTCAGGACCTCTTTATAGACCCGGCATGGATCAGGGCTTTGTGTGTGACTCACAAAACTATGTCTGGTCAGCACAATGTGTTCTATAGAGTAGATGTGACTGTAGATCAGCCAGTGTGTGCCCCCCTTTGTGCCTTTGCAAGCTTTTTTTCTCTCTCTCTCCAAAGACAGCACCACTGCACTTTTCAGTGCTTGACAAAAAAGTTGCAAACTCTGCTTTTAGTTGCTTCAGGGCTTTACATGTAAATGCCATGAACTGGCATGGACACATAAATGAAGATAAAATGCTAATATGAAACTGGGATATGAAGTGATTTCATTGAAACTGTCCTCTCACATAAGCACAGTTCTTTTTTTATCAGCTTGTTTTATGGCTTTGGAATGAGTCTAAAATGAATTCTTCAACCACGTCAGATTTATAAAGTTGAGTTTGGTTTAAAACTGACATGCATGTCTTTATTTTGATGTGTACTGGGCAACGGATCAATGGATGCTTATGCGAAAAACAACTGGCAAGCTGAAGAAACTTTCTGTTTCCTACGCTACCAAATAATTCAAAGCGCCATGAAGAAAAGACAGCATGCAAGAACCGTTTTAATCAGTTTCAATGTCTTTAATGGGCATAAAAAGACACAGTTTACATTAAACTGCTCCTCATTCTCCTAAAGGAGCCAATCATCGGATTCATACAACCCCATTCGCTGCAGGCTCTGTACTCTCCGGGCCGCAGGAAATACTGGCGGCCTCTGTAATTAGGGTGCTCGTAAAAGCACCAGTAGCCCTCCATACAGTTACAGGAGTAGATGCCGTGGTAGCCAAAACGGTCGTAGACATTGGGGCAGTCATCTGTGAACTCCATCATGTGTCCGTACATTTCAGGTCTGTTGTAGATTTTCATGCGGTAGGCACCTCTGTACTGTTGTGTGGGGAGAAAAACAGCAGTTAGGGCTTTAGAGGAATCAATAATCAGGGCAAACGCAGAGACATTTGAGAGACCAGTTGTCAGAACGTTTGGGAGAAAACCTTGAACATTCTTGATGTCACTGTTGAGACTGAGCCTTTGAACATGACTTCCTGCTGTAAACGTGCAACTTTCAAAGATTTTCAAGTAGACGTTTAGTCATTTTTGTCGAACAAACTCTAGTGACAGTGTCATGATTCTTCCACTGCCAAAAACAGAGATGAATGGAATTATGATGAGCTGCGCAGTCATCCGAGTGTGTCTTGCTCCATTTCAAATAACTAAATCTCCTGGTGGACCTGTGAACCTGTTTTTTTCCCTGCATATATGAATTACTTCAAAGGCCTCGTTGATTGACGTTACTTTTTTTTTTTAAAGGTGTCTAACTGCGTGAAATAAAACCCATCAGTTTGATTGACTTACTGGGGGGAACATCTGACAAGATCTGATACAACTGTTGAAGCCCATCCATTGGTGAAAGTTAGGATACTCCCCACGGCCCAGGATGTACTGATACCCCATATAGTAGGGCTTCTCGTAGGCCACCCAGTGACCCCCCATGACCCTTATGGAGTTGCAGCAGTTGAAGTATCTAAAAGTGTCAGTGCAGTCAGCAGAGCACTCATAAGAGCGCCCCTGGAAGTTGGAGCCTTCGTAGAAGATGATCTGACGACAGAAGGAAAGAGTATGTTAGTGAGTCAAAGTGGTGAATGAATATACTAATTTTGTCCAGTCTTATGTGAAAGTAACACGTATTATGGCTAAACTTGGATGAAACTATGGATGATCGTCTGTCTAAGTTGACTTTTGAAGTTCATTTCAGACTATATGGTCTTCAGGTTGTTCCAAGTCAGGGTGAAGCTCATGTCCCTGATGTAGCAAATAGCATCTTCTGAAAATACCAATTTAAGTATGACTCTAACTAGAAGGCACAACTGTCAACGCCTACCTTTCCCATGGCTGCAGAGCAGGATGTCCACGCCGTTCTGCCGTACTGCCATTGAGGTCCTGGTGGACCTTTTATACTCTTCTACAGATGTATACACACTGCTGCCAGTGGCACGTCACAGAAACTAGAGTTTACCTTTGAAAACGTAACAGACCTTTCTATTATTCATTTCTCTAAAGACAACTAAAGCCACTCTCCCATTATTCCCGAATGCTAGAGTTTACCTATACAAATTCCCCTCACCTCATGAGCCTTACCAGCACACCAAGCCTTGTACACCCATGACCTGGTGATGGGCTCTTTTCACAACAGGCCACAAAAGGCCTTTCTGTATATGGCACAATGTGAAGTAAAAATGGCATGTAAACAAATTTGAAAGAATGCACAAGTTTCAGTTGATTTAAATTAAAGTTGCCTTTAAGTTATCTTAAAACAGTGAGTTTTAAAGTCGGGGTTCACAGACTACCACTCACTGACAGGGGGATGCTAGGAGGCTTAGATTATAGGGCTGTCAAAATTACCATGTTAATTAATTAGTTAATCAAGATATATATTAATCATTTTATATATATATTTAAACAATTTATTTTAGTATGACATAAACATTGTGAATTCAATGTAATTTTATTAAATTTTATGATATTTGATGATCCACTAAGTGGCACTAAAATTGTTACCAGTCCATTTTTCTTTACAAATTGTAAAGATTCAACTACATTTAAAATCTTTTTTTTAACTGGGAGATGAACAGAAAAATGTAGGAGAACTTATAATAATAATAACATTATGAAACATTATTACATAAAATGGATGATGATTAAATGAATAAGAAATATTTTAGATTCTGTACTTCTAGATTAATTTACTAATCTCTGCTAAATCACTGATCCACTAAAAACAATTTTCCCCAATTTTTTTTTCGCAAAACTTTTAGAAATCCACATTTTTACTTAGTTTTCTTCACATCTTCCTTCCATTTGTACATGTGAACTGCACTCCAGTGTCGAGGCCACAGATGAAGCAAACGTTCATCACAGGTTTTTTAAAATCCCTATATGGCAGAATTTAGCTTTGTTTTTTTATGTCATCATCAAATATGCAATTACAGAGAAACACGAGTGTCACATTCTGTTTAGATTGATGCAAACCAGCTTGACAGACATTTTGTCAAGCGGTTAGGTCTGGAGATTTTTATTGAATTATTTATTGTTAAATACTAATCACAGAGCATCTGAAAGTGGCTTCATCACAGCACACATTATAGTACATCTGGTGTCTATTTTTCCTGCCGTGTGCATTTCAGGCTCTCATCTAAGTGATTCTGACACTATTGATTGTTCTGGAATGTGTTGACATAACCTTCGACAATATGTTGCCTTCTTTTGCTTCCATAGCCTGAAGAGTCGCTCTGATGCAAGGTCTTCATAAGGCTGTGTTGAGGTGGGTCATACATTTCATGTGTTTGTGTTTGTGTTATTTTGTGATGGTTGTTTCAACTCTAGGACAGTCGACTCTGGCATGTAAGCAAACCCCTCAGCTGACAGGCAAAAGGCCAAAGAGAGTTGGCCTTGTGTTTCTATTCTTTTCAAAGCTGAGCTTCGCTCTCTACATCTCTCCTTTCATCAAGATGAGGAGCAACGCTCTGTTTTGTGTATTGTTTTTTGCCGGTTTTACTCCAGAGAAAGACAGCTTTTGTAAAACAATAGCCACACTGTTCTTTGATAGCCACTCTGGCATCGTTTTAAAATGCAGCTCGGAGAGCGAGAGAAGTTGTAGTTAGCGCTTTGTTTCTTTATCTGTCAATGGCTTGAGCTGACAGTCACAAACGTTATTAACGTGTCAGATCTCAAATATGTAAAATGTCCGAAGACTGATCTTCAGAGATCACGCGAAAATCTATTTTAAACCTGGATATAAACAGAAAGTTTTAGGATATCAAAAAGTTAAAACAAAGAAACGTTATGACATCAAAATTGATAATTAAAGTTAAATTATTATTAAATAAACAAGATATATTTAAGATTCGGTTCTATTTCTAGATCACTTAACTAATAAGCAAATTTATGATGTTTATTTTAATTTTACCTCTCTTTTTTATTTATTTAAGACAAAATTATTATTATTAATATTAAAAATTAGCTTAGCTCCTAACTCATCACAGGAAAAACTTACATTTACCCATTAAAATATGATCAAATAGAAACATTATTTTAAATTGTAAAAATATATCACAATATTACTGTTTTATTTATTTATTAATTAAATAAATTCAGCCCCAGTGAAAATAAGATATTTTTCCAATCAAAAAATCTCAGTAATTCCAAACTTTTGACTGGCAATATACTGTCTATATTTTGTGGTGGGGAAATATTAAATTAGAATAATAGAAATAGCATTTTCACTAGTGGTTTTTACCTGATTGTATAAATGATTGACTATAGTGTTATATCTTTTTGTGAGAAATTGTCTTTTAATCTAACTTTCTGTCTCCTCCTCTTCTCAGCTTTTTTCTTGGCTTAGTTAGCGATTACTGTACTCTACACTACAGGAATGGTTCTCTCACATCACAGGCTTGCAAATAGTAATCTTGAAAGCACTACAAGACATTTCATCCCCACACGGGGCGAAATACTTCAAATAAGCCCAAGCTTTCTCTCTTGGTTCCCCCTGGAGAACAAAAAGCCAACACTTAAGATCTTTTGCTGCCTCTCCGGTTGAGAGAGACGAGGAGAGAGAGAGAAATGGAGAGAGTTGCTTTGGACAGAGACAGAATGCAACAGTACAGTGTTATCACAATTAGATTATTTTTATTGTGTGCTGAAATGTGCAAAATACACTAATTCCATTTATTTACAATAAGGTCCAAATAAATCTCAAACCGCTTCTTCACTTCTTCTTTTTTTCTTTTTTTTTTTACTTTATTTTACACACACACACACATGTTGGGTTTACGTGTTTTATGGGGACATTCCATAGGCGCAATGGTTTTTATACTGTACAAACTATGTGTGGTATTGTCCTACACTGACCCTACACCTAAACCTACCCCTTACAGGAAACTGTGTGCATTTTTAGATTTTCAAA
>JAUMHE010000061.1:12284305-12312999 GCA_032359235.1 Enteromius mattozi
GTATATATATATAATAAATTATTTATATATAATTTATTCTCTCTCTCTCTCGCTCTCTCTCTCTCTCTCTCTCTCTCTATATATATATATATATATATGTATATATATAATATGCAGAAAAAGAAATATATATATTATTATATTATAATATTTCTTTATTTTTCTGTCTAAAACCCTACAAATTATTTCCCAGCTTCAGACATTTGTTCAGTGGCTATGAACCTGACTATTCTTTTGGTGCATCTAAAAACTTAAAGAATTTAGAAACTCTAGAAAACAAAAATGGACAGGGTCTAATTTAGTGACATTACAGGAAAGGCTAAGAAGACTCTTTTAATGTTTGACAGACAAAATGGCAAACAAATAAACTGCTGGTTTCCTTATTATGGCATTAAATTGGAATTGTATGTATAATCTAGAATTAGGCAGCACACAGCACCCAAGTAAACGTAATTCATTTTTATTATTTCAGGGTTGAAGACAATATGCAGTGGACTTTGCAGTCCAAGATATGAGTATTTTAAAGAAACCATCGGTGCGGGTTTTTAACAGAAAATGTGTCATTTCAAGTACTTTATGGTTCTAGGACAAAAGCTCTGCCCTAGTGAATGGCAGCTGCCGCTTCTCTCCAATTAGCCTTGCGAGTTCGTAAGAACGGGCCTTAATCTGCTGTTGAAGATGGTGTGATGTGCCTGGGTGAGCCAAAGCCTCGCGTGTGAGGGGGAGGAAGACGAGGGCCCCTTTGCTGAGAGATCATCCTCCTGTTGTTGTGCGGAGCTGCAGACGGGCCCTGTCTGTCCCTGCCAGCGCACAAGCCTCACTATCGGCTGCGCCAGACGCTGCCTAGGCTTGCCGGCCACTCTGAGAGCGTGCCAGGGACGGCTTTGTGGAGATGTGTCTGATGTGCTCCATCTTTTCTTTTGGAGGATAATTAAAAGAGGAAATAGTGGTGGAATATACACTGAAGAATGGAGGGATTGGGGATGCTTCTGAAGCCATTCAAATAACGGATGTGGTTATTATTTAGTTTATACTTTGTTTACATGTTTTGTGTCTCTCTCTCATTCGCCACACTCTTATTGGGTAGTTTTATAAAACTTTTCCGTAGAAGGTTTATTAAAAATAACTTTAGCCACAGATTTCACCTAACATATGCGCTATTCTTTCATTCATTCCTGCAAAAGTTTGGAGGTTTTTTTTTTGTGTTTTGGAAATTAATATAATGCTCACCCAGGCTGCTTTTTTTTTTTTTTTTTAAACAACTTTTTAATATTTTAGTGTATTTTAAAATATAATATATTACTGTGATGGCATAAATTAATTTTTAGCAGCTGTTATTTAGCAGTTATTATTTCAGTCTGTAATGTCATATTAAATGAAGAAAAAATACAGATTTCAGAACTCATTCCAATATGCTGATAAATTGCTCAAAAAACATTAGCATTATTAAAAATTGTTTTGCTGTTTAATATTTATATGAATAAAATAACACTAAATAACAATAGCTGATTTTGATATAATTTTATATAATGAAATAATTTAAAAATGCTGAGATATTTCAACATATAATTTGTATTTATTTAAATGTTATAATATATAAAACTTATATTAAATGTTATTAAAAATATATTTTTTTACTAGCATTATTTACCAATTATTTTTTATTTAATTTCTTAATTTCTGATCATTTTTAGTGTCATATTCTGCAACCAGGAAAATAAATGAATGAATAAATTAATAAAATTTTCCTTCTTTAACCTTATTGTAACCATTGCTCATGCATTCTAATGGCCACTTTTTTTTACTAAATTTAGGTGGTCGTCATCTTTTAGCTATTCTTCAAAATTTATCCCAGGTTAACATGCTCAGATCCGAAATCAAACATGAGTATGCATTATGGGTTACTGGGTTTGTCTTCCTCACATCTCCTTTTCAGATGAAACAGAGCGGTCCAGGTAAAGACAACCCTCTCACGTGACGTTTCCCCCACCATCACATGGCTCAGAGTTTAAAGAGTAAGTTCCTTTTGTGTGATCTGCCCTCATCTCAAAACCTTCTCTGTGTTTACTGACATATGACAAAAAAAAGGGATCTTTTCATCTCCTCTTTTAGAAGGAGGAATCTCCTTACAATGCATCCGTGTGTTTAAGGCAGAGGCTGGCAACAACGCACGCAACTTCAATCGAGCGCCTTGAACACACGGAGAAAAGGTGCACCCGAGCTGCCGATCTACCCCAACCTTTCTACAGCCTTAAATATATAATCACATATGATGCTATTTTTTTGCTTCTTCAAATTTGGCATCAAAGTAAATGTGTTCTGACAACAGTTAGTGACAAGGGCTCCAAAGGAAAAGAGGAAAGTCGGCCGTATCAATTATTGATCGTGCGGCTCTCGACCTGAGAGAAAGAGAGAGAGCATTGTCATAATGAAATATGTGATTTTCTACAAAATAAAAAAATAATAGATAAAGGTCGTCCCATTGTTCTGAAGACTTATGAGTTTGATTGACAGCCTGCAAATTCTCTTCGTTCACTCGTAAAGGAGATCAAAAGACAGTTCTTCTCTTTGCCCAAGGCCACTTGCAATTTATTTAGAAGCCCTGAGCTTGTGTCCCAGCAGGTATCACTGCCGAACCGAGCCACTCAGGATAATCACAACTTTAAGCCGTTTCTCCTCCTCGCTTGCTTTCTTTGTCAAATTAATGTAGCTGAGAAGCTGGTTCAGTTTCTTAGCTTTAACAGTGACAATATTTTCAAATCATCTCTGATTTAAAAAACAAAACAGAATTAGAATGTACATGGGGATTAAAAGTCCACAGATGCCACATCAGAAAAAAAATAAGATGGGAAATTAATTAAAACCTGGAGAAATTCTGCCTGGAGGGTGAGCATGAGAGTTCTTTCCAAAACATATCTCACAAAATTTGAAGGTCAATATATGACACTGATCATGTGATCTCCTTTCAGTCCTCTGGATCATTTCAAATCATGCTGAAGAACATGATTGTCAGATTTATATGGACGTTCATACAGATCAAGTGCTCCTGTCAAACAAAAGTAAGACATCCGTGCTGCTTTTCACTCAAACTTTTGTTCTGCTTGTAATTTAATCTGTAATAAAAATGAAAAATTAAAATAAAAATTCATTAAATTAATCATTTCCATCTCACAGAGACTCTTGGCAAATGCTGGATACATTGCTTGGAAATTACTACTATAAACTACATGTTTATTTCAGTGTGTTAATTATCTTTGTAACTCTGAAATTTACAAGTAATTTCTAAGTAAACATTCTCTCTCTCTCTCTCTCTCTCTCTCGTTCTTTCTTTCTTTATATATATATATATGTATATATGTATATGTGTGTGTGTGTATATATACAGTAGTCAACATTTGAAGTGGATCAAAAACATAAAACCAAAATGTACTCTTGTCTTAGGACAACTTAGATTTGTCCTCAAATGCTGACTACTGTATATATATATATATATATATATATATATATATATGTCATTACCGACTATGTTTCTGAGCATAGCCACACATGAGTACATAAAAATATGCAGTCGATGGTAGTGGAAGAAGCCACTCTGCTCTGTAACCAGCAATAAATAACACTGTTTATTTCAAAGGGACGCAGCAGTTCTTGTGAGCAGCGGAAGGCTTGAAGAAAAATAGGGCATTCATATGGGAGCAAGTGAAGGCATGAAGAAATAAAAGAAAATAGAGAGCAGTGTGAAATTCCTTTTGAGTGGTTTGAAACGAAGTAGCGTTTGAAATGAAATGTTTTGTTCACCTTCGTGCTGGTGCACCATATCTCTCAAAGAGTGTTTGAAAAACCTTACGCATCACATTAATAATACACAGGAGGACGCTTAATGGGGTGTGTGGCTCATCCCCATATCGATAATGATGAAACTGTACTGATGAAACTGTTTACCCCCTTTTTAACAGCCAAACGTGCGGCACAGATTAAACTCTGTTCTGTAAATGCCTTCAGTCTGGTTAAATTAGAATGACACAGTGTGGCAGAGTGATAGCAAGATACACTACACAACAACAAAAACTAATAATGATAAAAAATAAAGTCTGGAGCATGTCATTTTTAAATAGCTAATATACTTGATTTTCTTTTAGTTTTTCATTGCAGTATAGTACAAATAATATTTATATTTTATTTTTAATATGAAAAATGACTACAATAAGATGTTTTAATGAATAATTGGCCAGTTTTATTGGACAATTTTATTGTTTGTACGAGACATGCAAGATTTAGACTACATAATGAAACATGCTAATTGCATAATGAAGTTTACAAGGTTAGAAGAAGACTGCATAGTGACTAAATAATAAATAATTATTCAAATTATGTAATCAGTCACATCAATCTGCTGCTGCATCGTTTGAACGCTTCAAACCGTTTCCCTTTCACACCACTAGAGTGCACTAGAGCTTTAAATGTGCTCCCCGCTATCCCTCTCTCCACGGTCTCTCTCTCTCTCTTTATTTGTAAAATAATTCCTGGAAGAAGTGTGCAGACAGATATGTATTTACTGGCTGTGTCATCTCTCTGTGCTCTAAATCCTATCAGCTGCAGCAGGTGCTGCGCTGGGCTCAGACTCAGACTCAGACGCAGGTCGTTTTAAACAGCTGCTGTGAGGGAGCTGACCTGGAGCACAGGCCATTCATACACACGAACAAAGATATGTGCACACACAGCACACATGCACATATGTAAAAGCCTTTTGTTTTGGTCCTGCAGTATTCTGGTGTTGCATTTCGGGATATAGGCGTTATTTGGCGTTAAACTTTTTAATAGGCACTTGAGAGACAAATGTTGATCATTAAATATCATTTTTATTACAATTGCAGCAATCATGTTCAAAAATTATTTCCAAGAAATGCCGATAATGATTATTTCAATACTATAAATATAAAAATAGGCCTATTCCCCGTGAAACGAAGCATTGAGGAATGTGGTGAGTGATGTTTATTAACCAAACTTTCTGTAGACAAAAACTCCATTAAAGAGTTTTAAAAGTTGCAAGTTGTGACAAATACGTGATTTGGGCATTTTTACAGTGTGAAAAAAGTAAAAATATTTAAAAAATGTTTATTAGTCAAGGTATAAGCGCCATATTTTATTATTGATGGAAGCTTTGAGGGAATATTGGCTATATTAGTGAATGCTTACTGCTTATTGTTGTCTACCTACAATAGCCTACCAACTGTCTAGACAAAAACTCCATTTGTGGGATTTAGAACCTTTTTATTGTAAAGACTGTTGTTCCTCACAGCCTCGTTTTCATCAGCATTAAATTCATTAAGGTCTTTACCTCCAAAGTTAAGACAAAATATTTTACACAAACCAGTTTTGAGTTTACAATTTATATTTATGTTTAAAATAAAAAGTTATTTTTGTATGACAGTAATAACAGAGCAGCCTAGTATTTTAGTATGCTATTACAGTAGTGCACTATTGTTGTCAATATGACCTCATAACATTGCATGTGCAATTCAGTGAATGTGGTGTCCAAAAATATCACTTTAGGTAAGTCGTTTGCTTTTTAAATCTAATTTTATGAACTCTGTGGGTTTCAGCTGAACTATTTCCTACTGCTGGTTTCTTGCGTCAAATATTGCATTGTGGGATGTAGTATGCTAGTGTGTTTTCCAATTTTGGCAAAATATTGGTTATTAAGCATAGAAAAAATGCATTATATATAGGCCTATTGCTGAAATAAGAGTATTCTTTTGGTTGTGCTACTATGATTGTTGTGGTGTTAACATACTAATGGCTTTGGGGAAATTAGGCGAGTGTCCTACAAATCTGCAAACATTATCCCTGTTATTTTGATAAACACAACGGCTATGATTGTTTTAAGAGCTGGAACGCTTTCATGTCGTTTGAAAGACTGACACCGGTCCGGGTCATGACTGTGTGTGTAGGCAGAAGCTGAGTCTCAGTTGGTGAACTGGTTAGAAGTTTGAGATTGTTTGAAAGGCCTGAAGAATCAAGAGCAACTTGCAGCAGAATCCCTGGAAATGCCTGCAGGTCCTCAGAGAAGATCACCAAATTAAAAAAGGCAGGGAAATAACACCAATTCCCACCATCAATACCGTGGTTCTTATTCTTTTTGCTTTCAACTTTTGTTTTTCCCCTTCTTTCGCTCTCTCTCTACTCCCATCACACTGTTGTTTTCTTAGTATGTTTTTCTCTCGTTCCGCCTTTTCTGTCGCTGAGCACTGCAGCCACTTTCAAAGGCTCGGCTGTCACGCGCCGGCTTTGAGAGCTAGTTTAATTTTTAACGTACATGTTGTCAGGGTGCCGTCAGCTGTGATTGACAGGTTCGTCCCAGAGCAGCCCTGCTTGGCAGGCTGGCGTCTTTTGTCAGAGAGAGCGAAGAGAAGCAACAAAGAAAGGAGAAGAGGAGGAAAAAACACACATAAATAAAACACAAACCCACACTTACACTTTTCAATAGAGATTCAATTAAACCAAACTTAACGTTGAGCTTTTTCATGTGTGGAAATGGACTTGATATTTCCTTTTGTTCTAAAATGGAGATCCAGTTCAGAGCGTAACTCTCTTGGAAAAGCGGCAGCGGGAAAAGTGAAGAAAATGTGATAAACATAGGTGGAGATATGAGTGCTTTGCAATATATACAATATGACCAAAAAGAAATGAATCAACTTAATGCAATAGAATCTTATAAAGTGACCAGAAGGGTCTGAATATATCATCCACTCCTTTGCTATTATATTAATCTAGATAGCAAAACAACCATAGTATTAGTACCTAAGGCTATTTAAGCATCAACCAAGCTGACACAATATATCATGTGCTTACATAAGCAGTTATATGCATGGCCCTAGATGATCTTTCTGCAGACTCAAAAGAGTCTTAGAAGTGTATTTGCAGATAAATTTCTCTTTTTTTGTTGTCTCTCCCAGTCCGGCGAGATGAAGACATGAGGCTCCTCTAATGTAAACACTGAGTAGGACAGTCTTTGGAGTGTCAGGATTCTGACAGGACCGCCGCAAGCCAGTTCATCTCTGTGCATGTATCCACACTAGCCATAACTGTTTGAGAATGAAAAGAGCAGGACAAGAAGTGCACAACTGCATTCAAAATGCAAACAGTAGAGTTGTCCTTGCAACATGGGATTTGAGTCATTTAACATTTATTTTAATCAAAACCAAAAACCACAGAATGTAGTTTTTACTGGCTCTTTTGAAATTCATTTTTTGTTGGGTTCGTTTAGAGCCGTTTGGATTCAGTGTGGTTTGTGATGCTGGCTGAAATGATTCTTTTATGAATAATAACTACAGTGGATGCCTTTTTTATTCAGCTGTTTATTTTTATTTTGCTGATTGCTCCTTACATACCATTCTGTTAAATTTCAAAAGAAGGATAGGTCACTTCAAGGCTTTAGAAAAATGATGGCTCCAATAAACAAATTCCCAGGGTCATTTCTTTTTTGTTATGTGTCATTTTATGTTGTGTCCTTTATTTGTTCAAAAGTTTGAGGTTTGTAAGATTTTTATATGTCTTTGAAAGAAGCTTATGCTCACCAAGTATATTTTTTAATTAAAAATAGCAATATTGTGAAATAATATTACGATATAAAACAGCTGTTTTCTATTTTAAAATGTATCCTTATATTCAAATGTGTAATGTATTAAATATGATGGAAATATTACTATAATTAATATTCATTAAAATGTAACCTGTGATGGAGAAACTGAATTTTCAGTGTCCATTACTCCAGTCTTCAGTGTCACATGATCCTTCGGAGGCACCTCAAAGTTTAGGCCGAAAATTCCTTTTTTTTTTTTGTGGAAACTGTCACATATAACCTGTTTTTTTTTAAATGACAAAGTTCAAAAGAGCAATAGGTATTTGAAGTAGATATTTTTTAACTACTGTAATTAAATGTCTTTACTGTAACTTTTGATGAGTTTAATACATCCTAAATCCTAAATAAATGTTTTATTTCTTTAAAAAAAAATTGTCTAAAAGGTATACCTTCAGCTTTTGGTCTAATTCTTGCAATTTTTAGTCCATTCTTAATAAATTTCCACATTAAATAATTTTAAACTTTATTGCTAGAACTAAGTTTTAATGCGAGGGGTCTTTTTGTCAGTTTTGGGGGCCACACATGATGCCTGAGTGTCTAGCACCCTGTCTGAGATAGGTGTACATTTTTTTCCCCTCTGCCAGCATCTTTTTAAATAAAAACACATCTTGCATTTGATAACGCCTTGACATTTGACAGTCTGTTCAGACCAATCAAATGAAGCAGACTTTTTTTTTTCTTTGAGCCGTCTAGCAGAGCAGCATTGGGGAAAAATAGTCCTGTCACTCCTCAGAAGCCTATCAAAGACTGCCTTAGCCACAACGATCAACTTCTGATAGCGCTGCCGCCGCCCCCTATTTTATTTATTTATTTTATTTATTTATTTTGTAAACCAGCCTGTTGAGACATCACAGCTAACATCAGAGCTAAACCATGATGGGATGAAGTGCCCCACTTTCCTCAGAGAAGCGCCGGGTTGTTTTTGTCTCACGGATGGAGGGAAGCGATGGTGACTCTCTGTCAGTCACGACAGATACAAAATCTGAGGGAAACAGGACGAAACCGCTTCCTGGTCATCACCTTGCACCCTAGTTATAAAAGTAAAGCACGGCTCGCATTATGTATGTGAGTTTCTCCAGTGAGCGTACTCTTAAAAGAAGCAACAAAGCTTCCAGTCTCCATGGTTACATAATTTATAGCAGCCAAATTCAAACAAAATTTAACACATTGCCATTCATCTAAGGCCACGTGTATAAGAGCACAGTTAACTCCAAAGTGATAAATTAATAACACTGCACTAGGGTATTATGGGAATGAGCATGTTTAATGATTCTGTTTGACAACAAAAGGAAAGTGTCTGAATCCCAGGGAGTCACCAGTGCCTTCCTTTTCTTTTGCTACACTATAAGCCTGTATGTACAGTTGTTAGATGATATGATAAATACCATTATGAAACGGATAGTTCTGGTCCTGGATGACTAGTCAAGACCTAGCTAAAAAAAAAAATGGGCCGTCTTAAATAAGTATAAGCTTTGATACAAAACACCTGTTATTGTTTACGTGTCAAGAACAACATATTTTGTTGCCACCAAATTTGGTATCATTAAATTTTTCTTTTTTAAAGAAGTCTCTTATGCTCACCAAGGCTACAAAAAATTATTTAATCAAAAGTACAGTAAAAAGGAATCTTGTGACATATTGCTACAATAAAATAACTGTTTTATTATTAGTATTTGAATTCCGTAAGAAAATATTTAATATATTTTTTTCCCTGTGTTCAGCAAAATAGAATTTTCAGCAGTCATTTCTCCAGTCTTCAATGTTATATGATTCTTCAGAAATAATTCTAATGCTGATGTGATGATTTTTTGCTCAGTAAACATTTATTATTATTATCAATGTTTCAAATAAATGTTAGCTTTTTATGAAATCATAACAATTTTGTCAGTAATATTTAAAAAAGAACAGCATTATCTATCCATCTATCTGTCTATATCTATTGTATATATATATATATATATATATATATATATATATATACTGCTTGCTGTAGATGTTTGATACTTGAACTTTTAATTTCTATTTATTAAAGTTACATTTTTTTTTTTTTCAGATGTCAGTTTCATAATGTCTTTTTCAGACTTGTCTTTGATGCACTTTTTGTATCATTGAACCAAGAATATTAAATGTGATAGTAGTATTATTCACTAATCAGCAATTCAGCATTATCTCAAGCTTACGCCGCACAGCTGAGTCAGTGCGCCGCAACACAGAGCACAACTAACATCTCATGCAGTCAGTCAATATTGAAGAGATTTCACTGGAATTCACATCAATTGCATCTTCTTTCTTCATATGAAAGGGCCTCTGTTGAAAACAAAAAAATATGTCAGAACAGAACCCCCCACCCCCCAACAAAAACATCCGGACTTCCACTTATTACAGATCGTGAGTCAGGAGGCAGGTGTCGAGTTTTTGAGAAATTATTTGAGCGTGTGTGTGTGTGTGTGTGTGTGGAAGACAGATTTCTATTACTCACTTGTAAAGCCTCTCACT
The DNA here is from genome assembly GCA_032359235.1 of Enteromius mattozi. Lineage (NCBI taxonomy): Eukaryota > Metazoa > Chordata > Actinopteri > Cypriniformes > Cyprinidae > Enteromius > Enteromius mattozi. The sequence goes on from JAUMHE010000061.1 coordinate 12,294,444, forward strand.
TAGAACTCGCTCGCAACACACAACAGATAAACAAACCTTCACATTTCAAAAGGAAACTCTCAGACGTGGATGTGTGATTCTTTTTTCATCATCACTGTTCACACTTATCATGAAAGGCAGCTTTCGATGTCAGTTCGATAATAGACAGCCCGTCTATTCACCGTGCTTAAATACTGCCGAGTTGCTGCCGTGTGCGATGGAGAGCGGACGTCTCTTGAAGGAATGACGCAGAGCAATTCTTCTTCGTCTTTATTCTTTTTTTTCCTCTGGATGCTTTGACCTCTTCTTTGCACCAGGTGTGGGTTTCCTTGATCCCCCTCTTCCTCTATTTGCAGTGCCCCCACCCTCTGCACCCCCTGGTATGAATGATTCACTGCGAGAACAAGCGCTTTGCCTCCCCAAGAGTGTGGAGCACGGTGAAAAAGCCATGCAGCAGAGCCAAAGCTCCACTCTGATCTCGCCATGTTGTGTAACTCTTCAGAAAGCCAATGTTCCTAACTCATACTCAGTCTTTTTTTTTTTTTCCCGACTGTAACGCTCGGTATTGACTGTTTATGCTTTTTAATGTTTGCGGAGAGGGCCTGGGGCTTGCAATGGGGGGAACTGTTCTTCTTGACACACTTAACGCCCCCGTAGTGAACTCTCGCTCCCAGCACTCCTGGAAGTACAGAGACCCCATCACCAGCCGGGAGTGGGTATGAAAGCCAGCACCCGCCGTGCCGCTCGAGAGAGATCACCCAACGCACGATTAAGACGCTCAAAAGGCATTCTTTCACACAAAATATTTACACAACAGCCCCCCTCCCTATCAAAGCTGCAGAGGCTCTCTTCTGCTGCGCTTTCTTTGGGGAAGTTTGAGGGCACTGGAGATAGACAGAGAGAGAGAGTGAGAGAGTGAGCATGCACAAGCTCGCAGAGGGCACACTTCGGTCATATTAAGCAAGGAACAACTCTGTCTCTCATTCTTTTTGTCTGTCCGACTCTTTTACGCTCTCTCGAGGTCCCATGTGAGCGACAGCATAGAAATATTCTTGGATCGAATCTGCCAATAAATGTATGCGGGTCAGCGTATAAACGTCAGGGTTGCTGTGGTGTTATCTCAGAAATCCATTCCAGCTGGAGTGTTTACAAATATTGTATTTTAATAGACTAGTTGACATTTATTAGATCGAACTGACATAAGTGAATGTGATTTTTTTAAAGATGCCTTTTTAAAGGATAGATTACAACAGCTTCATGCTTTTTCAAATTCGTATTTTTAAAAATGCTAAAAACCACTTTTTAACTTCTCTATAATGCATGTATAAAAAGTGTTAAAATCTGGAAAATGCTGCTTTCTTTGCACATTTTTGTAGCTTTCTGTCATAAGATTGCATTTTCAGTTCATTTGGCATTAATTGCATACATTTTTTATCACTAGAAATCACTGTCCCTAATATTGTGGTCAATACCATCTAGCCAAACATTACTGACTGTTTGAAGATCAGAAATGTTGTTAATTTTAGGATGATTATATTTCGATGAAAAGAGCAACTTTATTAGGTGCACATATAACTGGTCAGTATTTGAGAATTTATATTCAAATACAATCCAGTTTATTTAATCATTTCAAATAAATGTTAAAGCATTGTTATAAGCATTGAAACAGCTTGGCACAGTGATTATGTTATGTGTTCGATTCCCAGGAACTGTTAAAAATAATAAGATTCCTAAAGTAAGAAGTAAGAATGAATATACTGGATATGTCTAAACTGTTAAAATTAGTGTTGGGGGATTTTGTATATTGTTTGTGAATTTAGTTGTATGTTTAAATTAAAATGTAAAGATAGGCATACAGGAAATTATTTTACATGTAAAAGTTTCAAAACAAATTAAAAATAAATACTGGAAATGCATATAATAAATACATTAAACATAGGCTTACACCTCTAAAAGTACAACAGAAAGTGTATGTGTTACGTTTTGGCAGTATTTATTGCACTTATTGTGACTTTGCTCAATCCCTGAAGTAACCCCAACACCAGCCTATCCAAATGATGTGGGACACCCCATCCAATTTCAGTTATGTGTATTAAACTTTAGACACTTTTAGGCACATTATTTCCAGCCTTTTTTTATTTTTATTTAAATAAAACCCTCTCTGAGCTAATATTCGGAAATTGCTGTATTCAAACTTGGGTTGTTTGCATCAAAAGCTCAATCTACTACCTTTACTTTCCACATCACAGTTCCTGTTATCAGACAGGTCATTTTAACAGGTAATCAGACAATGGTGGGCTGAATTAGTTTAAACAGCCTTTCCAACAAGATTTGCACTTAGTGTAAATAGAGACTTGGTTTTTTACTTTTCGCATTTTCCAGAAGTGGATTTAAAATCTTGCATTTCATATATTTTTTGTGAGTAATCTGAGCATGAACATCGCTAATTCTCCATCTCCACTATTGCCGCGTGGTCAGATGGTCCCAGATGGTGGGAACGGTTATTAAAGACCGTTGGATGTTGGGTAGCAGTGGCATCCAAACCCACCCCCTCCCCTTTTTTCCAAAAGACAAAGATGTCATAATGTGCTAATGAGAGAAGACGTCTAAGACCTCCTACCTTCCTTCCCCCCACCTCTTTGCAACCACGGCCGCAGGTCGTCTCCAGGCGGGCAAGGCCTGCTCGTCAAAGGCACCGGCCCTCGCACCATATTGATCGCCAACTCGATGAAAGGTCAGCGGACCCCCGCTTCCACTCATCACCATAGTTGCGACGTTTCTGCTCCTGCCTCCCCGCAGATGCGAGCCCACCATTGCTGTCCCTCTTCCTCCATGGCCCACCCCTCCTCCGCCGACAAACCACCACCTGGGGGAAAAGGAGAGCTCGCAAACGAGCTAATCATCGCTTACGATGAACACCTCCTGACTGGCTGACAAATGTCAGGGTGACTTGTACAGGATTTAAAAAAATAAATAAATAAGAAATGAATTAATTGCACTGGTTAATTAGGTCCCTGAGGCCTGAGCGCTAATTGCAAGCCACAGAGCTGGCGAGCCTCGAAAGCCCAAACAAAAGAGGGAGCGTTCAAACAAACAGGCAAGCTCAAGAGCAGACATACTACAGATACACACACCAACACACACGACTCGCATGGGCTTTTTTCCCACTTTCGCAAGCCTCCCCTCTCCTTGTGTAACTCTGTGACCTGCCAAATGTTCTCGGCGTCTTGATGTGCGATGCAACACGAGGCATTCAGTCACAGAAATCTGCCGCATTCCACAAAGCATCTGTCTCGGTACCACCCGCATTCATTAAGTTTGTATCAATTAGCCGTTATGACTTAGCAAACCTCTATTTGTGCTTGGCACTTTGAAAATTTTCCTAAAGTGACTGTGTCCCTCAGTGTACCCTTGTGTCATCCAACTTTAGCTTCACAAAGTGTCTCTCGCACTTAATTAGAAAGAAAAAATGAAAGAAAGAAAAACAAAACTCTGTGTATTCATCATCCTCTCTGCGACAGTTTCTTTGCCTTTTTTATGTTTCCCACTCAAGTGCAAACTTGAGAGATGGTGTGTTTTGTCAAGGTTGTTTGAAAGACAGGAAAGAGTGAGGAGTGGGGTAAATGGGGCTCTAGATCCATCGCGTTTCGCTACTCTACCTGTCGTTGCTCCTGTTTCCGCAATTATCAGTTACTATGATAGTCTTTCTTAGGCTTCGTTCACTTTTTAAAACTCGATTTGAGTTCATCTTTGAGTTGCGTACTCTGTGTGTCTGTTGTCTTTCAGACAACATCCACTTCTCCAAAGCTCAGATTGTGTGGGTGTCATTATATGCTTCAATCACAAACTGTACATCTTTCTATGATTGCATATTTAAGTTTATTGCAGGTTTGAGAAGTTTGCTTGTATCTGAGCATGTGCATATGCATTGTGTTTTAGATGAAGAGTGTGATACAAATCCCCATATTAAGGGAAAGATGAATACATGTGGAAGACATCACCACAAACATCTTTGGTGGTCTGGTTGCTTTCATAACTCTTCTGCTCTTAAATCGATTAGCGCTGTCATTTACAGTTCTAGTGTTGCTTTTGGGTGTCGTAATGCTTTCTATTTTACGATTATGTTTTTTTTATGTTGATACTTTTTATTTTATGTTTATTAAATGTGTGGTGATCATTTCTTAGCGGTAGGCTATATTTTAATAGCGTTTCGCTTAATGACACACATCGTCTTTTCATCTATATTAAACAGCATATCATTTTTGGAGTTCATTTAAATTGCCAAAATGTGCTGGTGTACTAAACATTAAAAAAAGAGTCATTTGGTTAGATGTGGCATAGTGGATTGTGCATGTGTTCTGTGTTTAAAATATGTTGCCTAATGGTTTGAGGGTATTTTTGGTAACACTTTAGAATAGGTAACATTTGTTAATTACTAAATATGACTTTTCCCTCAATAAATTCTTAATTTGCTGCTTATTAATAGTTAGTAAGGTATTTGTTAAGTTTAGGTATTGGGTAGGATTAGGGATGTAGAACAAGGCATTAATATGTGCTTAATTAGCACTAATAAATGGCTAATATTCTAGTAATATATGCAATGCATGCAAATAAGCAACTAATAGGTGCAACCGTAAAACAAAGCTTTACCAAAATTTCTTAGTAGCTTTAAAACATATTTTAAACTGATAGTTCATCAAAAAAAAAAAAAGATGTAATTTCAAACGTCTGCGGAATGCAAACTATTTTTAAAAAGGTATGACTAGGCAACCTAAATACATAAATAACATAGATACACTATCTTTGGTGTTCCACAGAACAAAGTAAGTTATACATGTCTGGAATAACATGACCATGAGTAAATCATTTTTCTATGGACTATCCCTTTCAAAACTTTGCCTATTCAAAACTGAATACCATATTAATTTATTCCCAGTGCACCGTTTGTATAATATTTTTGTGGTTAATCCACAACCCTCCATAACAGCTCTATAGCACCTCATTAACATTCAGAAACATCCTTGACCTCAGGAAACAGGGTCTTATTGCATTCTGATTAGCTGCGAAACAACAGTGCGTTCTCTAAATACCCCCTGTAACATCATCACGCTCTCATTCTTGACTTTGCCTCTGACCCACAATCCTTTGCTCTATGGGGATTGCCTACACATTAACTCGAGCAAGGGAAAAGAGTGCTTACGAGCCAAGGGTCAGCAAGCAAAGCAATAGAATGAGTGCATCTTCAGACAGGCTGACATATGATTTGAATAAACAAAGGAAAGCACGATTCGGAATATTGCAGGTAAGTATAAAAGGAAAGAGCGTTAGACTCTGGTATGTGATATTTAAATGCATGTCCCAGCCAGGAAATGTGCCTGCTTTTATAATTTGCTACTGATGGTCTGTAGTGCAACGCTCTCCCAGGACATTTCATGCCGAGCAGTCAGAATCTCTTCAGCAGAACCATTAGCCTTAATTTGTGTGTGTTGCATTTCTGGAGACAAGCTCCGAAGGCTAGTTAGCAATGTGGTTTGACTTTGAATTTGCAATGTGTCCAGGTCTTCACAGACTAAATATTCCTTAGAGACCCGTCTGTCCCAATCCCCCCATGACTAGGCCCTATCGACCCTGCTGTTATTGACATGACACCTGCAGAGGGAGCTTTAGCTATCGATAACCGATGGTATTTCTGCCGCAGATCAAAAGCCAACTGCCAGCTTTCATGTTTGTAAACAGTATCGATTTGCATAATAACCTCAAAAATGAGTACCTGGGATTAGGCAAGGACAAATGCATTTCAGCATTCATTATGATGTGAACTGTGAGAGCTAATTAAGGGAAAAAATTGTGAGAGAACGCATTGTGATCAGCTTGACAACGTTCGGCATCGCCAATGACATGCCATTGTTAATGAAAGACATTTTATTAAACAACAAACTAACACACAATAAAAAAATTTATAAATAAAGCACGCCTCTCTACTTCTCAGCAGACAAAGCGCTGATGTGCCACTTTTTTTCTTTAAAGATGCAAATTATTGCTGTGTGTTGCATTCATTTATTCATGAGCTGGTCCCCGTGCCTGCGTGTTCACCTGTTCGCAGCGGTCCCTGGCCTGCATCAGGCTCGGCTCTGAAAGAGATGTCAGGGGAGAGGATGAGGAAGGGATGATGAGGCAGACGCGGACGTATCTTTCTCTCTCGCTGCTGTTCATCCACATCCACTAAGCTGCCTTAAAACCACTGAATTATGCATGTGTCTCTGTCACTTATTCATTTCTTAACCACAGTCGCTGTCATTAGGTGGCGTGCGTTATTTGGCTCTGAGCTCTTCCCAGTGGACGTTGTGTTCAAACTGGGAAGCCGAGTTCATAAGATAGAAAATTGCAAGTGACTGTGTTTCATGCATGACGGCATTTATAAGGTAGCTGTGCTGTAACAAATATCAAATTAACATATATTTGCAATTCATTTGTGAATTTTTTTATTTAGCCTAGTAATGAATTAATATATATCTAGTATATATATATATATATATATATATATATGTTGTTTTTTTTTTTAAATAAGAAATAGACATTTATTTAGCAGGTTGCATTAAACTGATCAAAAGACATGTTTGTAGAAAAATGTTACTTTTTAAATCAGTGTTTATCTTTTCTATTCATCAAGAATCATGCAGCAAAAAAAACCATTTTTTGACTGATAATAACAGATTTTATATATATATATATATATATATATATATATATATATTCATACATACTCATTGAATGTGGTGAGACAAGAACAATTTATATATATATATTGTATATACTAAATTAGATATTAAATACTAATTGCTCTCATAAATAATAATGAAAAATGCAATGAAATATAACAAGGACATTTAACTTTTATCAGTCTAAAGTAATGCAATCAGGTTGATTTTGCCATATTAAATAATATTTTTAATTTGAATGAAATGTCTCATTTAGATGTTACTACATGGACCACTTTTTTTTAATTACCTGAAAAACATTTTTACAGGGTAAGCGAGAGCCTTTACTGTACACATTTTATTTCGAAATATGGTTCATATATGAGCACCTGTGCACCAGCTCTGCCTGAGATTTTGAAGTCTTTGTGGCCTGACAGCCTTCCTAAAGTCTGTCATTTACCATCTACTTAAGATCCTTTAATATTGCGGCTTTCATATTTCACTGCTTTGATACAGCTTTGCTTCAATAACTTGAGCTTTTCACATTCAGTCTGTTTTCTTGACTCCTGGTAAAACTCGGCACAGAGCACGAAACATTAGAACAGAGTTATGTTGTGACTAGCTACAGTCAACAGAAAAGGCTGACAGTGGATAGATAGAACATAGAAAGAGAGAGAGAGTGAGGGAGGACGAGAGAACAGTATGAGTAAGAGTGCTGTTCCCCTTTTAAACCATGTGCTGCTCACAGCGGTAGCAGAGCGATAGCTCTCCCAGACTTCCCTTGAAAAAACAATTCCACATGTGCCTGAGCGAAAAACCCGCCCCGCACACTTGCTGTTATTTACGAAGTGCTGACACCGGGGCCTGAAAGAATTAGTATTCTGTTAGGTAAATGTTTTCCTCTGGGTTCCTTCTCAGCAACAGTTTGCAGATGTTCGGGCGATACAGAGAGAAAGCGCGTTCCCATTGCAGAGCCAATGAAAAAAGCATGTCAAAAAAAGTTATTCTCGGCCGAGCTCTGACAGTGATCTATGACTTCTCACTGCCTACTCACTGCCTTACCATCCTCAACTTCAGGGCTGCGTTTTGGCTGCCAGAGATTTTACACTGGCTCTGTAAACCCAAAGCTGTTTTTTTTCCCCAACACATTTATTATTTTTTTTTTATTTGTGAGAGTTGGATGCACCTGGCTAGAGTCCAACAGCAGATGTGTTGGCAGCGCTGCGGCTAAGTAGCAGATTTCACACCATACGGCCCTGTAGAGACCAAACCCCAAAACCAGGGTGACAAAGGTCTTGATGTTTAGATTTGTTTATCCAGCTAAAGATGTGAAGGTATGCCCTAGCACTGCCTTAGCTAATATAATCTTTTAGCATGTATCTCATGAGATTACGCTCATGTGTGCGCTTGGTTTTATGAATTGACACTATTTTGCTATTTTACAGTCATGTTTATGGTGAACTTAAGAAAGCAAAGATTGGAAAGCTGCCAGGTCGGTTTGAATAGAATTAAACATATGTTCTGAAACACCTGCACAACACACACATATATACACCGAGGAGACGTAAAATGACCTAGACTTGTTTATGAGTGCAGAGGTCGGTCCCTGACGGCTGCTGGTGGAAGCAGACTGCATTCCAATCATTAATACCAGTGTAGCGGTTCAGAACTGTGGAGGAGAAAACATCCTTATCAGCACGCAGGACAAAGCTCTTGCAGGACGAATGGCCCGCCGCCGGGCAGATGGAGAGATCTTATCTGAGCCGTGGATCGCCGCAGTCAGGGAGGGAAAAAGGCTCTGTTTAAAGGCCAGTTAAAGTGGACACAGTCTGAGCTGGAGAGGGGCCGGTTGAAGAATAGCTCTGCTCATACATAAGGCTTTGAAACAACTCGCTGCCAAAAAGTAGTTTCAGGCACTACCTGCATATTTATCATATTGCCAAGTATTTAGAGTCATTGCAATTCACATTGCTATTTCTAGCATGTATTTGTTTAACAAAATTTTGTGGACTACTAGCGACACCAAACAAAATGTGATTAGTAACATGGCATTTACAGGCAATTGGCTCAACATGAGCAAAGATCTTAGATTTCAAATCTGCTTTCAGAAGAAGGTTAATAGCACTATAATTACGGAACTGTGCGCATGATTTGTAAAGAAATTATTTATTCATTAATTTGTATGCTCGTTTTAGTTAAAATGTGGCCACGTTGTACTAATTCATTCATAAAATGTATTAATTTGTTCTGTCATTTTAGGGAAATCGTGATTTGACTTAAACAAGGGAACCAGTAAATGAGTTGTGGGAACAAATTCTTAATTCTTAAAGAATTTCACTCCAAGTTTCATATCAAAGGCACATTCTCAAGTTACACTGTAAAAATGATTGTCTCGAGTTGTAAATAAAATAAAGATTATTGCATTACATTTTACAAGAAAATACTATTTCACCCTTCAATTTATAATTCAAAATGTTATGTTTAATACATGTGTTGCTTGCCATTTCTTTTGTAATTGTTTGTGAAATTTACAGGTTTCGAGTGAAAATTTATTAAAGTTAACATACATCAGTTTTTCAATGTTTTGCAGACAATTTTGAATCTACTAATAGGTGAAGAACAGACATGTGAAGACAAGTAGTATGTTCCAATAATTTCACAGTAGTCATAAAACAATACCCAGGTGAGATTCTGAAGTGTGCAGAGCATCTGATGAACACTTTACAATCCCATGAGGCCACAGGAATGGATTTGCCACACAACACTAGTAGTCACATGACAGCGACAACATGGTGGATGTAGCCTACTATGTCCAAATTTTACACAGGCTAATATCAGGAGGGCCACAGGGGTTAGGATGATTCCAATGGCACTGATTAGAGAGTAGGACCGTTGCGTGCCACCCGCCAAATAAAGCACGCCAAATAAAAACAAAAACTCATGGTATAGATACGCAAAAATGGACTTTGGCGTGTAAATACTATGCGACGGGTAGGATTAGGGAGGGATGCGTATCATATGTATGCAAAAACTGCGTATCATATGCACGCCAAACACGTGCGTGTCATATACGTATCAAATACCACGAGTTTTCGTTTTTATTTGGTGTACTATTTATATGCATTTTCATGAGACTGGCCTATAAAATGGGATAGAATAAGTAGGCTATGCAAAATGGAGTGCACCTAAAATTCATGTTTTTAATAATAGCCTAAGCACAAAGTAGGCCTACCTGGATTTCTGAAGTAGCCTACATATCCAATGGACACTTTACTATTCAATGAGGCTACAGGATTTGTGAATATCTGTCATGACACTGACAAAACAAATTATAAACTCACACATTCAGCGAGTAGGCTATAGAACATTTTATACATTCACAAAGTAGGCTAGCTTACTTAAAAAGTCAGATTATGTACGTAGCTAGATAGTAAAATGACCACAGGCTCTTTTTTTTAATATTTAGCTACTACTGTTAATATAGTTGCAATCTTAAGCGAAAGCCTGGAGAGCAGTTAAAATGATAAAGTAATGGTAGGCCTATCCACGTAGGCCTACACATTGAAAAAAAAAGTGTAGAAACAATTTTAAATGAGAAATTAATAGCAGAATAGGGTAAATCATAGACTATAGGCCAACTAAAATAAAAGTAACAAACTCTACATTTTAAAGTGGAAAACCTGAAATAATCAAACTCCAATAATATTTGTTTTATTTAGCCTACAAGTTCGAAAAATCATTTTACGGTAGGCCTATAACAATACATTTTTATTTTATAGCGTGTAGCCTAATTAAATTATAAGGCTATAACTCGCTAAATAAAGGCTGTATTAATAATTAAATTATTCTATTTAAACATTGTCAAAACAAGTTAGGAGAGCTAATATTAATCTTGGTTCAGACTGGGATCAAACATTTACTAAGATTGGAAAATTGTTCTTTTGCACATGGCTAGACACTCACTGGGGGAAAAAAAAATAGGCTATAGGTGTTTTAAATTTATAGTGCTCATAGTCCCCCCCCGCTTCATCCATGATCTCGAGGTCCACTTTTTCTGCTTATTGGATCTGATTTCGGAGATAATGGATTTTTCAAATGTTGGAAACGTTTTGATTGCTGGAACAGGCCAGGTTTGTCCATCTACCGACGATCGCTTTATTGATAGAACACAGATGGACTGGCGATGATTTATAGATCTGACTGCAGCGGCGCGAGATTGGAAGTTTAGCGCGTTTAGACATCCGTTGCCTTCTTCGGGTGTCTTTTCTTTCTTTTCCTTTGTGTTTTCTTCTCTTTTTTCTTCTCAGTTTCTCTCTTCTTTCTCTATCCTCATACTTTCAGCTGCCGGTTCCCAGAGTAGCTGTAGGTGTGCGCCAGAGGCATGAAAAGCGAGACATGTTTTTTCCCTCCGCTTTTTTTTTTTTTTACAAAGAAAGGGCCTCATTCGTGGTATTGCGTCGAGGGATGGTGTCTCTGTGCACCTTACTCATTGAGAACAGGACCAGGACTAATACGAAGCGGAGTCTGCCGCTCACATACGCTTATCAGAGGGATTCATTATTTTAGTGAGGCCAGGCTGGACGGTGATAGCGTGCAGCTGAAGCAGAGATGGACAGGGGGTGGGAGAGAGAGAGAAAGTGTTACACCTGTCAGGGGCAATCAACATAGAGAACGGTAAACAAGGATGCAGGACAGCACACAGGCACAATTATGCACACACTTGTGCACACAAAGAGCAAAAAACAAACACAAACCACAAATGCAAACACTGGCAGTGACAGATGTTGGCAGGGAATTGGGTGGGAAAAGAAACACTTTCATTTCTTTCTGCGCTTCATTTGGCTTTCATGGTGCGGATGCTACGAGGGAAAAGATGGGAAGAGAGAGCGCTGGCCTGCCTATCTCACGGCACACTGGGCTCCAGTCGTAGTATCTGGTGGCTGCTCTGCCTTCTGTTGCTTTATCCTCAAATATAAATGGAGGCATTGGTGCCAAGCTAGATTAGAAGCGAAGTGGATACACGGAAAGACAGTTTGTCAGTAATCAGATGTTCCTGTTGGCTTCAGGAGCTATATTTGTGTTTGTACAAGTGAGCGTTTGCTTTGATATCGCTGGACGCTCGGCTGTAGAAAAACAAGAGAGGTTGTCACGCCGCTATGTGCCGTTCGCTGGAGTTCTTATGTCTATAGGCAGGTTTATGAGTTGTATTACTCATCATGCACTGTATTATGCTTACAAACCGAGGAGAGGCTCGCATCGTGTAGGACAGAGAGGAGTGGGATGACGGAGTTCCCAGAGCTTCAAACAGCTCCAGCGTTTCTCTGCAGGCGCGCGATCTTTCGTTCGTCCACCTGGTGGCGGTAAAGTACAAGACAAACACGCACTTCTCCCCTTCACACAAACTCCTTTAAAGCGCCGATAAAACGCCGTTAGGAAACATCACAAAGAAATCTGCGAGGCCAAAACTTTTCGATTCCTTTCAAAGGGAAATTCCAAAAGTCAACTATTTATAAATGCGAATTTAAAATAATTGTTTTTATGTTTATTTACAAAATAGGCTATTATGGATTTTCAGTAAATGCGATATATTCATTAATTTAGCCTTAGGCTACATGTAATCATGTACTGTAATTGACTGCAGATGATAGTGCTAATAGTATGGTTTGCACAGAATACCACTCCCTACAAATAATACTAATAATAATAATAATATTTAATATTAGTGCATAAATGAATAACTAATTAACAATCATTGTTTCGTTTTATTTCTTTTTTCCTTAGATCTTTGAAATATTAATAATAACAACAATAATAATACAATTTTTCATTTCCTGTTTTTCTCCTACATTTCTGGTCATGAAATCACTTGTGTTTCAGTGATATAGATTGGAGTTAAAGAAATTTTGTCACACTATCTGCACCTTATTTTATTGATTTCTAAACAAGGCAATAAGTATCTATTTGTTTAATGATGTGCACATTAATATTTGTGTATTAAATCCTAAATTTATTCATTAAAATAATTACATTTAAAATAATTTTTTTAAAAGCAATGTAATATTATCTGCAAATATTTAGTTTTGTGAAACCAAGAATGTTTTGAGGTTTAATAATGTCTGAAAAAAACAAATAAATACAATAAAAAAAAATATGTGCGTTAGACAGGCCAACATTTTTTTTTATTTGTGATGAAGATAAAAAATTGAAAAAAACTCAGTTAAAAAATATCCCTGCCACATAATGAGCAGAACAGCTTTTCACAATAATATAAATGCATTTATTTACAAAACATTTTTAATAACAGCCACAAAAAGATAATTTTTATGGTACAACCCTGCTCCAGCTTAAACTTAACTTACACCATCATTTCTTGTGTGTCTTGCCATTATATACAGTATAGAGCATCTCCTGAGCTGTTGGCTGCCCACTGTCACCATGGAGACTGTAAGGCTCTTTAGCTCATATAAGAGAGATTAGATGTGGTCATAGCTGCCTTACAGATGATGGAACCACAGATGCATTTTAGAAAGAAAACGACTAGTTTGTTTTTCTTTCTATACATCATACAGTGCAGTCATATGTGTGTGTGTATGCTGGAGTGTATGTTCATATGTATTCACATGCATGTGATGTGACAGGGGTGAACTCATCTCCATTCAAACCCAGTACGGTGAGCTCAGCAGGAGACGTGGCTCACACACTCCCCACACACACACTCAGCGCGCCATCAGCCCCCGTCTCCGCAGAGCTGCCATGCTAATCATTTAAACAGCACAATCAAAGCAAATAAGATGTTTCACGTGGGGAGAAAAAGCCGGGGAAAGTGATTATCAGTGTTTGTGAATGTGACGGAACTGAAGGGGACTTTGATTTTGATATTTTCTCCAGTTAGCAGTGACTCCTGGTTCAGCCAGCAGTCCTGCAAAAAAGAAAAACTACAGCTGCCACGAATAAAAGTTTCAAAAGAGAACGAGAGAGGCCATTATAAACTCTGCATAGTTTCCTAAGGCCACGTGAAGTCTTTGGTGCTTTAATATTTCCCTTTTCAAATCAAAAATCAAAAATTTTGTGTTTATTCACAGACTAAAACACTAGATGGACTGCATTCACATGCAAATGCAGTTGAAATAAAAATATAACTCCTCTCAAATGAAAAACAACCACATCTTTGGAAGATATAAATAGCGCGTGGTTATCTCCAGTAGGTGTTTAATAATTCTGTTGGAATTCATGGACTATTGTGAAGTTGAATTGTTTAATCGTACACTTCCTGCCCGATCCTGTTGAGGTTAGCTAATAGAAGCATTTGATGTGGCGTCACTTGTGTTGAAAGGATCTGTGTATCACCCATGTGTGAGAGAAACTACTTAAAACAATAAATAGCAGACTGCATCTCAGACCAAGACAGCGCTAAACTGATCTCTTTAATGTCAAAAGCCCTGGTTTTTACTTACCGTTGCTGCTCTCCACCAAATGCTTTGGTAGAGAAAAAAGGCAGTTGCATTAAACAATAAACTGTTTTTTTTAGCCCGGATGGAGCAAACGGGAGCTGTGCTGGTCTCAAACGTATGTCAAAATAACTGTGTGTGTTTGTGTGTGTGCCACCGCTGTGAATAAATGATGCGTGTAATCAGTGTATTTACTTACAATGTGGCGGTGGCACCTCTAAGAATGACTTTTTAAATATTTTTCACTACAGGAGAAAACTTATCCTCCCCACCAACCACAAAAACAGAGCTTTCTCAACTTAACCGCCTCATTGTACATGTAATTTTCTAGAAAGTGTGTTTCAGAGTCTTTAGTGGCGGTGTGGTGCAGATCCACAGATATGATTTGGAGAAAGCGTCACTGTTGCAGAGTTTCTCCACTGGCGTTCGTCCTATTCTCGGTTCTATATTTGGCGTGGGTGTAGAAAAAAATCTTGACACAGTCTCAGTTTAGTGCCATGCTGTAGCTTTGGTCAGGCCATTGGCTCCCTCAGTTGGTTTTCAAGGAATTGTGAGTAAAAGAAATAAAAAAATAGGGAAATTGTTGGGTTCGTTGACATATGTATTTCTAGTAAACGGTTTCCATCCCTTGAGAAAAAAAAGCTCCTTGAAAATAGCCTTTTAAGCTTTTATAGAGGCATGTATTGCAGTAGAGTAGAGGGTTGTTATAATTAATGATAGATGTATACATAAAACAGCACTTTTATATATTAATAAATACTTTTCCATGACATGCAAATGTATATCTACGAGACTTTATCCATGCAGCCTTAGAAATGTTATTCAGATCAGAGAAATCACCAGCACCACCAGCCAAAATGTTCCTGAAAGAGCGGTCAGTCGGAGTCCTGTTTGTTTATTTAAACCTAACTGGTAATTATGGCTCTGAATTGTACGGAGCTCTATCCTAAATTCTGCAGCATCTCTCAACCAGTCATTTAACATCCATGATTATGCTGTCGCCGCTCGCTGTTGGGCTGGAAAAGGGCAGTTCCATTCCAGTGGTGGTTGTGTGTCTATGCTGCAGAGGTTATGCACGTCTTTGACCAATCATGGAAAGCTAGCATCACTTTGAAAGTTTTTTTTTCGGCATATTTTGATTTTGGGTGAAAAATATTACAAAATTGCAATGCTGGGTTTCAGGGTTCCACCACTGTTCAAGTGTAAGTGCATAAGCTTCGACTTTTGGCTTTATTGAGATGCTGAAATCTTGGTATATTCATGTCAGAGCCCTTTGACACACTCTAAAGTTTCTTGATCCTGAGCTGTTCCTTCACCTCACTGACCTGCAGTAAAACACCTGAAAATAAACTTTTAAAGGCCTACAGCACAGTTCCTGTGACCTCTTTCTGAGAGTATGTTTATCTCAGAGGTGCTCTGTAAGACAGTGTAAAGGTTCATTAGGATCTGGAGAAAATGATTTAGAATAGTTTATCTTTGATTGACTGAATGGGTATTGCATTTAGCAAAAGCTTTTATCTGAATTGATTTAAATTAGAATTAAGCTATTCATGTTATGATGCATTCCTTTCGAAAATGTTTAAAAAATGATTAAAGTTTACATTTTTGAAGGCTTTTATCGCTAAACATGTTATGAAAATTTAAGTATACTTCTACATTCTACTTTATTTGTTTCTAATATATGTAATTAACCCCCCCCCCATTTAATATAATAACATATTCTCAGTTTTAATCCATTTATATATTCTTACTTTTTATATCCTTTAGGATTATTTGATTATTTTTTTACTATATAACTGTTTTATGTAAAGTACTTTTAATACAATAGTGCACTTTTTTTGTGTTTTCTAGTATAAATATATAAACATTTTTGAATCAATATGCATTTCCTTGACAAGTAAAATGATTTAAGATATTAAGTCTTACTTTCTAAAACAAATTATCTAAATTGTCATAATTATCAAAATATCTGCCAGTGGGGTAAGAAAAATAATCTCAAATCAAAGGCTAAACAAGATTATTTTTCTTGCCCCACTGGCAGATAATTTAGCTTGTTTTAAAGAAAAACAAACTTTATATATATATATATATATATATATTTTTTTTTTTTTTTTTTTTTTTTACAGAATCTTAATTCAATTTACTTGTACATTATTCATCTTTAGTCAAGACATTTTAGATATTTATACTAGAAAACAAGGTAAAAATACTAAGAAAGAGAATATTGTTTTGCATTGTGTATGTAAATAAATATATTTGCTTTGCCTTGCGTAGGATTTAAGAAAAAGTTATGTCAAATACTGATTAGGAAAATGACCAGATTTGTCCCAAAAGTATTAATAATTGTGTCAGTAAGCAGTGACCTTGTTGCATGATTTTTTTTTAGCAAGCTTTATGTATATTTTTAACCAAAACCATTGCTTTGATATAGTTATGAGTTTGTTTTTTCTTAAATTTGAAGTAAAAACAGGTATAATTGATTGAGATTTAAGAGCACTTGTATTTGGAAGCATTACTTTCCTCCAAAGCATTACGTTATGCTGAATGCACATTTGCGTTTCCTTTGCTGAAAGTGTCCTGGTTTCCACGGTTGTGTTTCGTTCGAGATTTCCGTTTGGGATTCATTTATTTCCGGCAGGAATACTAATAGCCAAACTCGAGCACCACAAAGTTTTCTGTTTCCGAGCCCTGCTGATGACCTCATCAGGAAAGCGCCCATCCTCAGTGTCTCTTCCCTTCAAACGCCAGCCAAGTCGCTGAGGTAGAGAAAAGCTCCGGCACAGATCTCCAAAATGAACGTGTCTCTTATGTGCGAACCAGACACAGACCCATACTTTCTTCCCCGTCCCTTTCATCCGTTCTCATACTTCTCACATTTCTCTTTCACTCTGCCTCACTGGCTGGTTGAAAGTTGTCCTGCCTTTTATTTTCAGCAGTATTAATTTGGTGGAGTTTGCCAGCTCGGCAGTGGCGTGCTCTTCTCACTTGACGTTTTGCTGAAGTTTGTATGCCACTTGAGCTTGCCTTCTCCCTCGCTAATGATAGCGGCGCAGGCTCTCAGGGGAGTGCGGGCCGCCTCGCACGGCTCCCGCGCTGGATATTTTGGGAGGCAGGAGGGAGCCTGTGAGGCACATCATTGCCTGCTCATCCTCCTTCCCTTTTCTCTTTCTCCTCTCCCTCTCTTTTTTGTTGTTGTTGTATGTCTGTGCACGCGTACATTCTTGGGCGTGCATTTTTTTCTTTTCCTCAGACATATTTTTGATTTCTGAGGGAATGATGAGAGGGGGAAAAAGAAAAAAGTGTGTATGGAAAAAAATCCCTTTTTATTAACTTATTCATTGTATATGAAATCAAGAGCTTTTTCTCCTTCTCTTCTTGCTTAAGCCAAATGAATGTTTAAAGAGGTAATTTACAGGCCCTGCCAGGATCCACATTGTGTATTGCACAAACACAAGAAAAAAGGAAATTCCAATCTAGACAGTAACATAACTGAACTGAGGAATCTCTGCGGGAGGTCCGGATAAATTATACAACAATCTGTGTTCTCCCTTGTTTAATTTAAAGCTGGTTTCAAGGCTATTGCTAGGTTCAACATCATAGAAAATGGTTTGCCCATAGAGGTCAAGCACATATTGACAAAAAATGGACTGAAATAAATATATATAAAAAAAGAGGTAAACCTGGAGATAAGCAAACACAAAGCAGCTAGGGAGAATAGAGTCTGTTTGAATGCACTTTGCTATAAAAATATGTCTGGATTTTTATATATATATATATATATATATATATATTTTTTTTTTTTTTTTTTGGTATATTGTGAACACACATAGAGCAGCGGCTGCTATATCAATGAATAGACAACTGAAAAGTAAAGGGATTTTTATCAGACTTTGTACTCACACAAAAGGTTTATTTATTCTTCAAGGCACCGCATTCTTTTATTATGAGAGTTTAGCATCGTTTTGAATATTGTTTTTGTAAGCATTTAGCTGTTAATGTAGTTGTTTCACAATTTGATTTACTTTAATCCTCCCTAATGCTTCAGAATGAAAACAATACTGTTTCTGTATTGTCTTGACCTCATATTCATGTTTATTCTGGCTAATCGTGATTAGACAAAAGCAAATTTATCCTGATTGGCACATGATCCTTCAGAAATCATTCACATATGCTCAATTGGTGCTTAAAATTTTGCCTTTTTTTTTTTTTTTTTAATTTTTATTATTATTGATGATGGACTGTAAAAAAATCAGCTGCTGCCTTAATTAACCAAAATTCTATTTAAAATCACATATGTTGCCACAATTTACTGACTGCATAATTTTATTTGAAGTTAATATGTTGTGCTGCTTACTGTCACGCGATGTCCTTGCATAATCACAGGCTGAGGCATAAACGTAGATTGAAACATAGACTTTACTGAGTTCTCCG